>JAUCMT010000025.1:833023-855528 GCA_032357475.1 Enteromius thamalakanensis | reverse complement strand
CAGAATGAAGTTTTTTGAAATTGTAAAAATGCAGCAAGTTTCCTGTAAGGGGTAGGTTTAGGTGTAGGGTCAGTGTATGGCAATACTACATACAGTCTGTACAGTAGAAACACCATTACACCTATGGAGAGTCCCCACAGGGATAGCAAACCACACAAGAGTGTGTGTGTGTGTAATTAAAAAAATATATTTTTTTTAATTATACACACGCACCATATATATATATATGTATAGTGTGTGTGTGTAATTTATTTATATATGTATGTGTATGTATATATATATATATATATTTATATATTTATTGGATCAAGAAAAACTTAAT
This sequence comes from Enteromius thamalakanensis, assembly GCA_032357475.1. Taxonomy (NCBI): domain Eukaryota; kingdom Metazoa; phylum Chordata; class Actinopteri; order Cypriniformes; family Cyprinidae; genus Enteromius; species Enteromius thamalakanensis. Next base: position 855,206 of record JAUCMT010000025.1, on the reverse strand, counting down.
TTGAATTCTATTCAAAGAATATTTTCTTTAGAATGTGATTCTACTTGCCTGTCATCTTCCTATGCACACTAACAAAACAAATATACATGATTAACTTTTCTATTAACATTCCCATTAACTTCATACCCATGTCTTAAGGTGGCTAGTGCTTTCACCACTCTGTAGTCTATGTCTTTACTGAAACGTACAATAAATATCTGCATGAAGTAAGTATGCATTGACATGGTGTTTAGTGTCTATATGGCACATATTTAGTTTATATGATACTGATTATGCGCTCATTCACTTCTTATTAGAATTCCTTTTGTTTTCTCAGCTGTTCTTAAAGAGTAAAAAAGGAAATATACAGAGAACAAAGTTCAAGTTGTACATGTATATTGAACCGGTTTGCATTGTCACTGACTGCTTAAATATACATGTGTGTGCAGGTTCAAACCCTTCAGAGTTAGAGAGCATGCGTTATGCACTAGAGGAAGCCCAACGCTGGAATGCCTCTCTGCAAGCCAGACTGGGACAGATCCAGAACCGGGGCGGAGGGGTTGGACAAGCCAACGATTCTAGTACGTTTACATATCATACGTGTCATTTGTGCATTCTTAAATTATTGCCATTATTTTGATTTTAATTAATCTGATGATTTCAGTGGAAACACTGAGTTTTATTGGCGATCAGACATCCTATATGAGTATATGTGTTGGCGAAGGTCCAGAGGAGGAGCTCCAGCACCTGACCATTGAACAGCTCAAAATAAAGGTAAGTGCCTAATTGCTAAGTGCTATGTGCTTTTTATCAAACTAAAATGGAAAGATTTACCTTTTTTCTACTTATTTTCAGGTTTTAGAACTTCAGGTAGTCAATGCAGAACTGCAGAAGAAGCTGCTTCTGATGGAGAAAGACACTGTGGGTAAAGATCCAGTAGACTCTCAGAAAGAACCAGACCTAATCAACCTCTCAACTCCAATCAAGGTATTAAAGGTCACAGTGAAATCTATTTCAAAACTAGTCTCAGAAATATCATTAGTTTACGTCTTGTGTAATGTTTTTGGAATGCATTCATTTGGTTTGAGGCCAGTGTAAAACGGGCCCAATTTCTTACCTTCTTTTAACCTCTTAACCTTTAACCTCTGATTTTGTGCTTTCGTGTTTCGTTTATGACTGATCTTCTGTCTGCAGTTTCTATTTTACTAACATTAGTTAGCAGTACGTGGGACCTTCTCTAGAAATTTGTTTTCTGTACCATGTATGTCTGCTGAATGAATGATTATGTACGTGTCTCTGGTTATTTTATTTTTTTTCTCCCTCTAGTTCTCTCTCTGTCTCTCTCTTCCATCCCTGCTAACCCCTGTTATCTCCTCTCTCTGTCTTTCTGGCTTATTTTCTTACCCATGATCACCTGCAGCCACCCCATCCTACCGTTACTGTGTGCTTTCTTTATATTCTGTTCCATTATGGCATTTTGTGTTGTTGAGTCATGTGTCACCAAACATGCCATTACTGTAGCAAACACCGATACAGCAGAATCCAGCTTCTGAAGATGATGTGACACTAATACCTCCAAACACGAAGGTAGGAGAAAATGGAAATAGATCAGTCAATTTTTGTAAAAATATACTTTAATCTTGAACTTCAAGTTTCAATCTTGTTTTGATATTTACTGTTGTCCCTTGTGGTGTTGATTTCTAAGGAGAGATGTGATGAGGGAGATCGCTCTCCAGAGGATGTTGGTGAGAGTAATCAACCATCAAAGACTCAAAGACAGCTAATTGGAGCACAACTCCAATCCAGATTCCTTGGGGATGAATCAGAAAAGGCTGAACTCCGATCACTTCTCTCAGATTGTGGAGCAGATTCAGTCTCTCAACTCCGGTATGTTGGAGATAACTATGTATCCACATTGTAGTTTTAGTTGTATGTCAAGTAAAACTTTATAAATAAAACTGCTGCAATTTGTAGGGAGCAAGTGGCCAAACTCCGCTCGGAAGCATCCGAACTCCGTGGATTTTTAAAGGAGGAAAAGGCCACAGAGTCCAAAGAAAGTGCAGAGAGTTCTGGAGAGAGCGACAGTCATGGAGACTTGCACCAAACTGTAAAGGTGCTCCGCTCAGAAGCTAGAAGTCACCGAAAGATAATTCGACTGCTAAAAGAGCAGCTGCAGCAGAACTCTGTCTCAGATGCTAGAAGCCAGATGATGGCCAGTAATATGGAACAACTGCAGACAAACCACGAAGATCTGCAAAGACACACCAGCACAGTGGAGAAAGAAAACAAACCAAAAGAAAGGAAAGAAATGGAGGAGAGATATGAGAAAAGAAGGCAGGATCAAAGCACCAAATCCAGCAAGAATCAGAAGCAGCACATGGCCAGACATGACGTGAGTATCATTCAAATATGCTGTAGAAAGCCTAGCACAATGTTTGTGGGTTCAGAACTACCAAGAAGCAATTATGCCTGAATCTTCAACTTCTGGAAAAACCTGAAGTTAGGTGACATGTTCTAGGATTCAATAGCAGCTCATTGCATGTAGGAACTGAACAAGCAACCATCCGTTTACTGACCCTATTATCCCAGAGTTGCCTAGTCCTATTCCTGGAGATTTAGTTTCCTAAACAGTTCAGCTACCACCCTGATTAAACTTACCTGAACTGGTTAAGCAGGATCTTCAGAAGAACTTGATAATTACATACAGGGGTTTTGGGAGCAGGGTTGAAACTGAGCTCTTCGTGTTGGTAGATCTTTAGGAACAGGATTATGTAACCTTGCTTTATCCTGTAGGGCTAGGTTGACAATCCTGAGTTCTTGATTTTAATTAACCAACAGCTATTCTGTTCTTTTCTTTAAGAAGATTTGACATGCTTGATCTGAGATATACCAAAATGAATCTATACTGAATCAAATCAAGAGCTTTTGAATTGAAAATGAATATTTTGAATATTGAAATATGAAATACCCAGCCCTATTATCCAGTATGACACACCACCCCTTTTTCACACTTTCAAGTGTATAGTCCATAAAATAATCTTAATGTCATTTGTTTTAGGCATGTCTAAAGTCTCGGCTACCAGTACCTGTGAGGCCCAGTAAGAGTTCTGGCCAGAGTTTAGAAGATCTGAGCGAACTGAATTCAGGCAACATTCAACACAGAAACCAAGACTACCTGACTGGGGCGGAAGAGTCTGATCACAGCAATACGGATAGCAAGATGTCTTCAAGATCAGCTCACCACGGACACCTCGAATTAGACCACGTTAAAGATGCTAGGCTGAGTCCAACTGCTGGAACAAAAGATAACCATAACATCAACCAGAATCTGGAGTCCGAGCTAATGGCGCAGTTAGAGTTGCTGAATCAAGAATGCCAAGAGAAGGAGGAGCTAATCTCCCGTCTGAAGGAGCAGGTCCAGGAATGGGATGAGCTACAGGTAGAGCTACGGAAGAAGGACAAGCTCAACCGAGAGTACCTGGAAGCCCTGCAAGCGGCAGAGTCTACTATTGCGTACCTCACCGCGTGCAGCTTGGACTCAGAGTGTGGAATCGGTCAAACAGGAGATGTAACCTTGCAGCAACGCTGTGCAGACCTTCAGAAGGCTGTTGAGGAGAAAGACAAACTCAACGCTCAGCTCTTGGACTGCTTGAACTCTGCAGAATCTGCCATTGCATTGTTACGAAATTTAAATGCTGCAAGTAGCCAACAGGATCTTGGACAAGAAGACCCGAAAGCGCTTTGTGAGAGGCTTGAGGACTTGATTGGACAGATCAGAATATCTCAGCAAGGCAAGGGGAGATCAAAAGACCCTCATTGCCCAGAAGTTGATTCAACACGAGGACCTGATTCGGAGTTACAGCGGCAAGTGGACTCACTGCAGGAGTCACTTTTGCAGCAGTGCAGAATGAATGCAGAGCTGCAGGAGAAGCTCTGGACTTCAGAAGCAGCTGTTAAAAAGTTAAGTGCAGCTGTCAGCGCCAAGCGCAACAGTGCACCCACAGGTCTGGAGGGGAATTACACCCCTGGACCAGAAGGAAAGTTCCTGTCATTACAACAGTTGACAGACTGTCTGTCTGAGTGCATAAAAGCTGCTGAAGGTGCGGTCAAGTCCCTCGCAGATGTTTGCTTCAAACCAAACCAGTCCCAGGAGGAGATCTTGTCCAGTCCAGAGTTAAAGAAATGGCTTGAGAGGCTGCAGCGTGCTTTACTGGAGAGAGAGTCTCTGGAGGACCCGGTCTGCACTGAGACGCACCAACAAAAGACAAGCACGCCCGTACAGAACCCAAAGAGTTCTGAACCAGAACGGCAACGGAACACTCAGAAGCCTGTGAACTCGCACCAGAATCTTCATAAGAACCTCTTGATGCTTCTTCAGATTTATACTGAGCGTGCTCAGAAAATGAGCAAACTTGAGGAAGCTGTTATTGTGTGTGGCCAAAGTAGAGGAGGTGGAGATTCACTTGGAAATGAAACTCTGGACAGGAATTCCCAGATCGAAAGTTTGCAGAAGGCCCTGAAGGAGAAGCAGAGGGCATGCCGGAAATTAAAGGAGAAACTGGCGATTGCTCAATCTGTCATTGCTGTGCATGCCTCAAATAAGGAGAAACATTCTGAACAGCACAAAGGTAAGGAACACGCATGCAATACACTTAGTAGATTAAAATATCTCTGACAGTCTGAGACCTATGTAAAGACAGAAATATATATCATATTTGATACATCAGGCTTATAGCTCATATTATAATATATGATGAGAAAATAAAGCTCATACTTATATTTTTTAAGCAGTTTATATTTATATGGCCAAAGATAATTTCTGGTATCTTATAAATCAGTGAGATCTTTGTAACATTATAGCTTATGCTTACATAAAATTATGAAAATATAACATGTCACTCTATACCTCCCAGTAATATGTCATGGTAATTTGTTTAAATGCCTTGTTTCATGATCAAAGCTCTGTAGTTTCAAACTGTGTAATGCAATACAAAACAGTGGTGAACAAATAAACACTCCTCAAAAGCCTGATCGATCATTTCTGATACATTTGAACATGCTTTTCATGTAAAACTATTACTTGCAATATATAAAGTTATTCTTATGCTTGCTTTATAAAAGCACTTTATATCGAGTTGTCCAATACTGACCTGCATTAAGTGTTATTTAGATTGATTGCGTTAGTATAACAGGCATGTCACTTTCTGGTTGGGGCTGCGGTTCTCAACCCTGCCTGTCTGCTCTAGCACCCCCTAGTGAACGGGATGATAAAGGGGTGCAAGTGGAGGCGCAGGACCTTGGGTATGAAACAAGTGGAAGGAGTGAGACGGAGGTGGAGGGCAGTAGCACAGGTAGACAGGGGAAAACACTTATTTTTCATGAGACTGCATGTGAGGGTTTCTGCATGGAAAGGGTATTTCAGACTCCCTTATCTCCATTGATGATCCATGCAAACTGCTACTGACTGCATGATCATAATAAACAGTATGTTACACTTTGGATAATTTAAGGGGTTAGTTCACCCAGAATTGAAAATACTTCAGACTTTTTACTCCACTTAACACCAAAGTTTAAAAGACTGATGGTGCTCTTTTTTTTTTTTTTTTCCTGTGGTGGATAAAAATCACGAGGGAGCGTAAACAGTTCTTGGGTGCACTTGCCCTTTAATTTTGGTTATGCGTTTGCCAGCTTGTATTTGTGTGTGCTCAGCTTGTTTTAACATGGTTTGCATCCCTTTCACTGCATGACCGAGTCATTCTTGATGTAAGAATGTAACTAATGTGGCATCCTTTGATCTGTAACCTCCTTCCAGCATTGCTTTAATTAACTTAAATCCACCTTTAAATCTTAGTTTTCTTTGTGTGTTTGATGTCACTATCAGATGTGGACGGTGTTTTGCGGTTGGTTCCCACTCCGTCTCCTGTCCTCACGGGCAATAAGGATCGATTTTCACCTGACACTACCGCATCCAGCCCCTCGTACCCCAGCTCTCCCTACCTGAGCTCTCCTCGACCCTCCGACCCTCACATCGATCCCACCCTGCTCATCCAGCAGCTCAGGTCACAGATAGAAGAACAGAGCAAAGTCATCCAGAACCTCCAGAGGCAGCTGCGTACAAAGTCTTTATCATCTGAGCTCCTCAGTGTAAACTCTGACCCCACAGCAGGTGAAGAAGAGGAGGAAACGAAGATGATGAAGGCTCAAATCGCCCAGCTGAGTACTGAGCTAGAAAGAGAAAGAACCCTGAACAGAAGCAGCCAAGCAGGCTCTCCCTCTAGGTAGCTTTCATCACCATCATTATCAACAACGGTATACTTTATTTTGTGGCTTTTTTTTATTAAATGTTATCGTCTCTGTCTCTCGGCAGGATTGAGTCTCTGGTCCAGTCTCAGGCCAGGGAGTTGTGTGAGCTGCGGGAACAGATCCGTGTGTCTAGTGGTTTGGGTGTGGAACAGCGTAAACAGCTGCTGGAGCTTAGAAGAGCTCTAGAGGAGTTACTTCAGCCTGATAACATGCACTTCGCTCAGGGAACCCAGCTCAGAGAGCAGCTGGATCACAGCCTGAGCCTGCTGGAAAAGATGGAGCAGGGTAAATATACACCAACACAAAGAAACCATTAATGGAGAATGGTAGAGATGGGAAATTTTGAAGCAGAGGCAGGACTAAAATATGGAGTGTGTATAGATAAACAGTTTTATTGGAGGGAGTATCCTGGTATTTTTATTATGCATGAGATGTAACGTACATTCAACGATTTTAAAATATGAAGAATTGAATTTAAGATAATGAAATGAACTCATTTGCTTCATATGTGATAACTGAATGACTCTAAATGACACCTTTTGAATGGTTATCTGATAGCAGAGTGACATTGTAGCATATGAAGCATTTATTGTTCAGTTCTGCATATTTTCACACACAGGGTTATTCTAGTTAACTATAAACCGTAAAATTGTAAAAACATTTGTTTTAATTAAAACAAACATTAACTGGAAAAAAGTTAGGTAGTTAGTAAAATACTAACTAAAACAACTGAAAGAAAAAAAATAAATGAAAAAAATATAATAAGAATAATAATTATTATTATTTTATTTTTTAAATTCAAAATATAAAACTAATTCTGAAATAGTATCTTGATACTATTTAAAAAATACTATACTATAAGTAGCACAGCAATAGTTTTCCATTTGGAAACATAGCCTTAAATGAACGATTTGTCTTGAAGTATATTTGTTTTTTCTGTTATCCTTTAGTTTCTACAGAAGGCTCTGATATGGATAATGAAGAAGAAGCAGAGTCCGAGATGAAGCTCAGGTGAGAACAGCTTTCACTGTCATTTCACAAATACTGAAATCTCCAGTATGTAACAGAAGAAAACATCATCAGAAGATCACATCATTAGTGTACACTTGAGCCTTTAGCTACTGTTAGCCATTAATCCAGCTGGTGTTTGATGGAGCAGTCTTCGGCTTCCTCCTGACAGTGATTGTGAGTGGCTTTGGGAGGAGCTGCAGTACCTACAACAGCAGCAGCTGCAGCTGGTTTATTTGTGCAGGTAGAACCAGAATCTTGCCATAAGCACAACGTGTTCTCTTTCAAGCATACGTTTCAGTGTCTCAGTATGGGATAAGCCCTTTCCTGCTCAACGCAGATAGCCACCAGCTAGTCCACACTGGTTTCTGGCTTAGATTTTGGTACTGTCAGATCTATTGACCACCACGCTGCTTTCGTACATCCCTTAATCGGCACTCCAGCTCATTGTTAGGGTTGATTAGTACAGCAACTATAGCTGCAGCAATGCAGACCACTACAACTATCAGTGTTTCACAAGAGTTCCCTCTTTGCTGCGCGAAGCGAGGAAGAGGTGTGCTTGTTTTGAATGTTGTAATGACGTTGCATCGCTCCTTTTATACCGAGGGAAGATAGCCATTCCCTGACGCACCGTCATGTCTGCCAGTCAGTAGGGGCTGGCGTAATAAAATTTGTCTTCTAGGAATACGCAGAAGGGGCCTATCCCATAGTGAGACACTTAATGCTATCCGAGAACCGGGGTTACGCAAGTAACCTATTGTTACGCTGTCCTGTGAGTGCTGCCTGCAAGGGCCCGTGTGCAGTGCAGCTTGTTTCTTCTCTCTACAATGAGAGAGTCTTTCTGAGAGACATTTAGGTTTTGTTTTTGTGTTGTCTTTTTACCCAGATTCAAGCTCCATCCCAATTCCTGTACTATTCATATTATAGGAAGCAAACGATTAATATCCTAATTTACAATGCTACCTTTTTCCAAAACAAATGTACGTAAAAAAAAAAGAAATATAAAGCAGCAAAACTGCTTTTAACAGTGCTGATAATAATGGTTAATAATGGTTTTGGCAGCAAATCAGCATATTAAAATGATGTCTAAAGGATCATGTAACTCTAAAGACTGAAGTAATGATTCAGCTTTAAAAAGCTTTAATCACAGCAATAAATGACACATTACTGTATATTCAAATATAAAAAGCTCACTGTAAACGTACTGTTTTTGCTGTGTTTTTAATTAAATAAATGTAGCCTTGTTGAGCAGAAGACTTCTTTAACTAACATTACAAAATTACTGACTGCTACTATCTCTTTTTAGGATAGTGTTTATTTTATGCTATTTTTAAAGCATGCATCCATGTATGATTATTTTTTTAGTACAAGGATTTGGGATGTTGCCTTACTCTTGTACTTGTGTGTTGTTGTGGTATTTTTGATTTGTTTTATTGTGTCCCTCTGATTGTTTCCAGGTAGTATCGATCTCTCTGTAATTGTTTGTGTGTGTGACAGACTCTCTGCAGAGCTGCAGGAGAAAGACCGGCTCATTCATTCTCTGCAGCATCAACTGAGAACACAAGTTCCCAGAATGCACCAGCACTCCGACTCTGAGATGAGTGACAGGCTGTCCAGCGATGGCACTACCTCCTTCCACGACGGCCCACCTGCTGTCCGCAGACAGACCCCCAACACACCTCACACAGGTAAAACTCACCTCATCGTTGTAAGTCTGTTTCTAAATGTTTCTGATTGTATCTCAGATAACACATCAGAATGCAAAATTAGAAGTGAACGTGTCTTAACGTTCTTCCAATAAAGTTCTTCAATGTTTTATCAACCTGAAACGGACTCCTTGCTAATAGATGAATGTAATCTCAGCTCAAGGCAGAGCACCTTTTAAAACAAGCTCAATTATTTATTCAGTAAACCTGCAAATGAGGCTCTTGTTGATTTGCCAGTGACCTCTTGACCTGAGGAGAAGTGCAGGTCAAATGAATTTTGGTACTTAGTAACACTGAAGTCTCACAGTTTCAATATAATTTAATATAATTCTATGTAAACTAAGTGTGCAGTTTTGTATTTAAGCGATGCAGATGCCTTGAATGATAGCTTATGTTTACGTAACAGCGGTTGATTTGGTATTATTTACATAGTGTTACAGTATTTATTGATGTTTTTGTTTTATTTTTTATTTATTTATTTATTTATTTTTAGGAAATGTTTATTGGAAATATACAAGATATTATGTAGTATTCAAATACAATGAACATCCTCTCCACCCATCCATATGTTGTCATAACAATATTAAATAAAGGTAAAATTACAGTGATTAACTATTATAAAATAAATAAAAACAATGTCCAGAGATGAAGCAAGATAATAAGAGAAAGGAAAAATAAACACAATTAATATTCAAACAAGCCTAACACAGATCATCAAGAAAAGCAGCCCAAATATAATCAAAGGCTATGGTTTATAATCTATATTTTTGTTTTAGTAATTTTCTATGCATGCCCTTTTATTGTTTTAAATATGTATTATTGAAAAAGTTATTTTAGTATTATTTAAACTGTTAAAGTTATTAATATTTGAAATTCTTTTATTTTTCTGTTTTCATTTTATGTAATGTTTTTCGTGCTTTTGTCTATAAAAAATATAAGCTTTTTAAATTATACTGACAGTGATATTTTAGTAAACTCTTACAATATTTATTCATAATCATATATTAATTTTAGGAATATATATATATATGCATTTTAATAATATTATGTGCTTTTGTTTTTATAAATTCTGCTTAGGTTTTATTTATTTTTGTTTTGTTTGAGTAATTTTAGTATTTCTGTAAGTCTGTTGCCATAGTGTGTTTAATTTACAATTCTAATTTTCTTACATATCTAAGTTATACATTTTGTTTGTTAGTGTTATGCATGATTACAATTTTACAGCAAAATAACAGGTTTGTTTCTCACTGATTGTGCCTTTTAGGGTGTTTTATGAACCCATGTTTGCTTGCTTGATTGAATATGCATTTGTCTATTTTGGTTAATCTGTGGTCCTGTCCTGTCTTGAGTAGTGCAGTGAAACTGCAGGAGCCGAGGCTGGTGTCCTGTTACTGGCCCATACAGATGCATTATTCAGTATGCACTGTTATCTCCTCTGCCCTCCTGAGAGCCATTAAGAGCCATGAGCCAGTGTGTTGCTGATTCGTTGAGTGTTTAGTATCATAGACATGGATGGAATTTGCTATTCACTAAAAGCTTTGGCACAAGATGCTGGATTATCTTTTATAGCAGTACACTAGCAGATCAAGGAATTCATTACTTCTGATCTCTCTTCAGTACGGCCTGGTTCAGGTTTCCCAGCATCTGGGACACAATAGATCCAGAGATTGGAGTTATATTCACTGAACGCCTGATGGACTACATCGTATTTGCAGGTTATTTAGCTCTAACGTTCTTAGAGGCGAGAGTGTCTCATGTTAAGTAATGCTGAATTGTCGTTTAGACCGGATAGGTGTTTGTGAGTATGCTAAACATTCTACTGGATTGAAACTATACTGAGATCGGGTCGGGGTCAACAGCACCTCAACTCTGCACATGAGTCAACAAAGTGTGCTCTATAGTGACGTCTCTCGTAGGAGATGGAGAAAAGTGCTTAAAGCCTCCGAAGAGGAAGGTAAAAACTAGTGTTAATGTCCAGTTCTGCTGATGCCTTGCTGTCTTGAATTGTAGATTTGTCTTAAGTAACAGAAGTTGATGTTTGTACCAGTGTTATTTTAGCTTTATGCATATACTATTTCTATCTTTTTTTTAAATAATTTAAAACAATCTGAAAAACACAAAAGTAAAAAATATTTAATTTTTTTTGCTTTTATTGTTTTAAATATTTCTATTTGGCTTAATTTGATCATTTAATATGATATATAATTGCATTTATTTTTTTAAATGAAGCAGCATTTCAAATTTTAAGTTTTTTGTCTTCAACTTTAATGACCAAAAACTACTAAAATATTTAACTACTAAAAACTAAAATATTTAAAAATCTGTTTTAAGCTTAACGTGAATGTAAGTTAATGGTTTACTTTATTAATAAGTCTCCTCTTGTTAGGTATTGTTCAACAGTGCATGTTATTATAAAGACATAAAATATTGTTTTCATTGTATTTCATAAAAAGTATTTGTAATGTAGATTTCTGCAGGATCATGTGATACTAAAGTCTGGATTAATGATGCTGAATATTCAGCTTTGATCACAGCAATGAATTACATTTTTAAAATATATTCAAATAGACACTGTTATTTGAAAGTGTAATAACATTTCAGAATACAACTGTTTTTACTGAATTTAAATAAATGCAGCCTTGGTGTGCGCTAGAGTGCAGATCGGTCCGCATTGTTCTGTCCGAGCCCGGCCCGCGTCCGACAGAGCAGTAACATTAAGATATTTATGTCCGAGCCTGACACAGTTAAAATCTTTTTTTATTTTTCCTCATACTAATGACACTTTTTTTGTGTGGAAAACACGCTTTTATTAAGCAACTGTAGGAAGGCGTTCAGAAACGTCAACAGATGAAAGCATCGTGACAGCGCCCGACCCAAAACCCGAGCATCCTTTCTAAATATCTGTCTAAACCCGGCCCAACCCGCCGGGTAGCTTCGCTTGGGGTGGGTATCCATCCTCTAGTGTGCAGAGGAGACCCCAAACTGTTTAATCCTGATGTGTCTATTACACAATAAAATACAAATGACAAAGTAGACATAAACAAAATTGCAGAAATGCTATTAGGATGTTTTTGTACTCAAAATTAACCAGAAAAAAATCTAACACAAGTTATGTGCAAAATGACTTTACGGCTCATGCTTATTCTTTTATGCAGTTGTAAGCAAATCTTTCTTGTTGTTTCTTGCAGGGCTGAAGGCAGCCAATGGCGATGCATTTTTAGATACACGACTGGTTTCTGGAGGCATGGCTGATGAAGGGAGCGTGGACGCTGATGAAGAGGGAAGTGTCCGAATGCTACAGAGGGAGAATGGACGTCTGCAGGAGCAGCTGAGAAGCAGCGAGGAACTGAACACTACACTTCGCAGTGAGCTGGACCTTACTCGATCTGTCCTGAAGCACAACCCACAGACCGAACACAAGCAGCCGGAGCAGCAGAACATGTCAGCGAGCAAGACCATCAACTCAGGTCAGAGAGTCAGAGGGATAACGCTACAGTATGCAAGTAGCTGCAGCATCGACCTCATCCACATATTTGTTCTTTTAGACCTGTTAGCAGAACACCTGCAGGAGATCCGAGCGTTGCGTCTGCGTCTTGAAGAGACGATCAGAACCAATGAGAGACTGCGAGAACAGTTAGAACGAAAGTTACAGGAAGCTGAAAAAGAGTCGGGTGAGCACACAACCTTGCATTCATCTCACGTTTTTAGAGGTTTACAACACTCTTCAGATCACTCAATATGTGAGTGTTTATGTGATCGACAGCCACTAACATCTTCATCGCTGGTTCTGAGGATCAGGCTCACATCAGCAGTGAACTTCACTTCCTCCTCGCCCAAAACCACACACTCAAAGAGCAGCTCAACCAGGGAGCACGAGGTAACAAATGCTCTGTACTGATAACACTGCTTCTAGATGTGATCTGTTAGCTGGTCTCACTGTGTGTGTGTTTCAAACAGATAAACAGAAGGAGAACGACCGCCTGCGGGAGACTTTGGCCCGGCGAACCGCTAAATTAGAACTGAGCAGAAAAGAGTGTGAAACACTGAAACAGGAGAAAACGCAACTACAGGACAACCTGTACAGGTAACACACATACAGCACTTCCATGTGTTTCTTATAAAACTGATCAGCTGCAGATATACACAGCGATCTGGTGTCATGTAATGTGTGTGTTTGTGGATCAAGTGTCATTCTCTGAGGGCCTGTGTAATGAGTTGCTTTAATTATTGCAATTATTTGTAATCCAGGAGGTAAATGTGTAATTGGCTATTGAGTTTCATGTTTGAAAATTCATTATGTCATCCTTTGAATGTTTCAGGTTTTTTTTTTTTCCATTTCTCCATTTACATTACAAATGAGTATCTTTCACTAGGAACAACCAGTTAATATTTAAATGCTTTTAAATCTACATTTACATTTACATTTATTCATTTAGCGGTTGTGAATACAGTCTGAATCATTCAGGGAAGTGATTTAGTTGTAAATGCAGTAATTGTTATTCTGTAAACGATTCAATTTCTAATGTAGTAAGTTATTTTTGTAAGGCAATAGGCCTAGTGAGAATTGTTATGACGGATTCAAAAAATAATTTCTTTAATATTTCTGACTGATTCAGTGAGTGATTCATTTGTTTGAGAAATCATTCTGACTGATTCAGTTGTTAATGCAGTAAAGCAATAAGCGTCCTGACCGATTCAGTCTGCAATTCAGTTGTTGATGCAGTAATAATTCTGACTTCTTGGTTAAGCAGTAAGCGTTTTGATCAATGAGTCAGTTAATGCAATAATAATTGTGACTGAATGAAGTTACCATTTTATCTTATTTACTAAGTAATAAAAATGTTTAATGCATTAATTGGTTGCGTTTTTGCATGCAATCAGTAAGGACAACATAAAGTGAGTGTTTGTTTCAGGTTGCAGTGTGAGAACAGTCATCAGAGGCAGCAGTTGTGTGATACCCAGCAGCTCTTGCAGTCCGTGCGTGTGGAGCTGCAGATGCATGAGCACATGAAGAACTCCACTCACACTCACACAGGTGCATACACACACACACACACACACACACATACACACACACACATACATACAGAGAGTGTTGAGGTTGGTTTGCGACACCGCTGATATCTGTGTTCAGGTGAGGGCTCCGAGAGCGCTCCAGAGGCGGATCTGAGTGAGCTGTTGGCTGAGATCAGACAGCTGCGTGTTCAGCTGGAGAGAAGCATCCAGATCAACACCACACTGAGACAGAGACTGGAGCAACAGCTGCTCACCCGCACCGACCCCAGATCAACCATCAACATCAACTACCTGCTGCACAAAACAGGTCTTTGTCTGAGATGCGTTCAATAGACAATGTTTTTTATTCATACTTTGTCTTTTTTTCTTTTTTTTTTACTTTTTCAATCTTTCCTTTTCCTTTTGTTCTTTTTGTTTTTTCATTCTATTGTTTTCTTTCATTTTGTCAATTTATCTTACTGTTGATGTGTTTTGTTCCTTTTGGTCATTTTTTTGCTTAAAATATCGTTCTTCTTATCTGTCTTTGACCTTTCTTTCTTTCTCAGACGAAGCTGGTAAATCAGATGCTCTTCACTTACATACAGACCGTGCTGCACATGGTACGCATCTTTGATCTTTTCTGTTGTTTGTGATTTATAGAGATATTGGTCAGTTTCTAAATAGATTTATATTGCAGAGATTAATTTAAGAAAATGCTGACAAATTCTGAATTAAATTGTTTATGCTTCATAGTAATATTTGTTTTAGTGGCATTATGTGGATTTGTAAATAAGATTATTATTATTATTATTATTATTATTATAGTTTGTTGTTGTCATTGTCAGTCATTGTTATTAGATATTGTTCATTATAATTGTACATATAAAATAAAATACAAATATTAGAAATAAAAATACTATTCCAGTGTTTTATTAAAATAATCTTTTATCTAAATAAAAGAATAACTAAAAGCATCGAGATGCATTACATTATGAGATTGCAATTGGTACTGAATTAGAATAATCACAATCTTTAGGGTATACTTCTGAAACCCTGAAAATGAAATGCTTTTTTCCCCCCACGTTTGTGTTTAGACAGTGGTAGCTCAGTGGACTCTGGTTCTCACGCTCCGTCCCGACTGGTCCCGGGTCACCGGCTGTGGGCAGACAGACGTGGGCGTCACGTTCTGGGTCTGATCGAGGACTATAATGCTCTGCGCAAACAGATTACTGAAGCCAAGAGACTCACTGCTGATCTGGACTCACAGATACACGACTGCGGCCGGGTGAGAACACACACACACAGAGTCTGGAGTGTGTTAGGGTCATGATTCAGCACTGAATGTGTTTCCTGTGGTGTGTGTCAGGCTGTGGATCAGCTGAAGAGCGTGTCTGGCAGCGTGAACACCATGCAGCAGGTTCTGGAGGAGGCCGCTCGACTTCTCAAACTGCTTTGGAGAGTCTCACTTCCCTCAGGAGACGCCACACACACTCAACAGGTAACATGAGGGTTTTATTTAGATTAAGCTTAAATAAAAAAAGCTTAAAAAAAAGTTTTTTTTTTTATGTGACTACTTATGTGAAATAAAATACATCTTGTCATGTAATATAGTAGATTAAATTATATATAAGATGAAATAATTCCTATCATTAAATAAAAATACGTTAAACTGTGACCAGAAACAAGGTGGTATTAACAATTTATGAAATACACCTTGAAGTTTAAAACAAAGAACCAAGAACTATAAAGGGCTGTGAAGGGCTGAAATTGAAAACTGAATTAAAATACAATTGTTTATTTTAATGAAATAAAAATCACTTCTCATTGTATTGTATTATATCTGAAATGTATACTAATGACACAGTGTTGAAATGAATACATTGTGAAGCATTGTGACTGATTGCCAACCATTGCCAGCGGTACTGTGCTAATTGTGTGTGTGTGTTTCCAGGACGAGCTGCTGAAGAGTGAGATAGGCCGTCTGAAGACTCGTCTGTCTCAGCAGGAGCGGATGCTGAGTGGAGCCGTCAAACGCCTCAGATCCACCAACCAGCTAAAAGAGGGCATGGAGCGCGTCATCATCGACCAGCGTAAGAGAGCGACACACACACACACACACACTCATACAGAGTCAGCCAACACTGATGTGTGTCGTGTGTTTCTGCAGTGTCTCTGACTCACGGCGTGCTGAAGAGAGCCCGAGGAAACCTGGAGGTGAGTTCATTAACATGCAGTCAAACTCTGCTTTCTTGAGCAGCACATCAGTATATTAGAATGATTTCTGAAGAATCATGTGACACGGGAGAGTTATGATCACAGGAATAAAGTAAAAACCAGTTTTAAATGACAATATTTCACAGTATTACTGTTTAATGTTTGTTGCACATGATAGTCACATGGAGGATGAGTAAAAAGCATATAATTGATGGTAATTTTTGCTATTTGCTAAATGATACTTCTTTGGGCGAATGTCAGAATTTATTATTTAATATACACTAAATAATAAATATAGTTTAATGATTTAAAATAAAAAAGTAATCATTCAAAAAGTTAATTGCAAAATCTATTTAAATTATTTAAAATAAACTTTGCAATGTTATAAAGCAGACTTATGTATAATATAATAATATAATATATGAAATAAACTGGGATGCAGGTCAATAACATAAAAAAAGTAAATGCTTGCTGAACACATTGTTGATTTAATGGTGCATTGTAATTTTTCTGTCCTGAATATTTCTTTTATCTGGATATATTTTACTTTTATAACATTTTTCTTCTCTTTCCTGTCGTCATGTTATGAATGGTTTATTCACCTGTCTTTCAGTCTAACTATCTGAATGTTTTTGGGCTGAAGGGTCTGCAGGTGGAAGGTTAGTTTAATAACTGCTCGTGTGTTTGTGTGCTTGCAGAAGCAGAGCTGCATGACAATCACTGCATGTTCACTGCTCTCTTTTCTTTTTGCTTTCAGTTGTTTGAAGTGTGATGAAGAGTTATACTCCATGTCTCTGCTCTGTTTGTCTGACAAGATTTTATTTCAGGCTTGAGATGCTCTGCATGAATTTGCTTCCTCGTTTGGCTCCCAACACCTCTCTGATCATTATAACTGATTGTGTTTCTGCAGGACGTCCCATTGAACGGCCAGTGACCAGTCAGCAGCCAGGGGGCATGGCCTGTCTTCAGCAGCACTCAGGCAGAGGCTCCGCCTGCAGTGAAGACTCCTCCCACTGCAGCTGTTAGAAACTCCAGATCAGGACGGTTGATTCGTAACATCTTTTAATTTATTACTGTTTTTGAGGTACGCCAATGCCGTTCAGAAGTATTTGCACATATACAGTGAGCATTTAGCCGTGTGAAAGGGAATGTTTTTAATAGCGGAAGAGATTTTCTCCTGTAAATACTTTGAGCTTTAGTTTTATACTGGTTTTAGACAGTCTTGTGTTCACTGCCGGTCTCCTGTTGTTACCCTGCTCAAGATATTATATTTTGATGTAAATGAGTGGTAAATTGTTTAATGTAGCAAACTGTTTAAAGTAAATGTATAAACCCTCATAAAAGACTGTGTTCATGGTAAACCGTTTTCTGTTATATATATGGTCTACAACTACTCAAGCCTTACAGCTAGACTTTAATCAGTATTTATACTGGCAAAATGAAAGGTGAAACCTTGCTAAAAATAGTTTTTAAATAGAAACTAAGAATGGTGAACTTCCATCTAAGAGAATTTCACTAGTATTATAGACATTAAAGAAACTGCACGAATAAATAGTTTTCCAACAGTTAATATACAAATGTAATGTCACAAAAACTCTACTTTACGTTCCAGCACAAGTGGTCGTGTCCACTGAAGAAGTAAAATCATGTTTAGCATTACTCCCTTTCACTTTCAGTTTATTATGGTTAACCGGGACATAAAAAGGTTTAATACAAAACAGCAATGGCGTACAATCAAGACAAACATCTGTAACATGTTTTAATTATATACATGTAACTACAAAAACATTTCAATGTATTTTGACAGTTTTTATCAGCTGCTTTAGGACCGCTTTATTTTTAAGAAAAAAAAAAAAAAAAATGGTAACTGCTTTTAAATAGAAAAGGCCCTGCGTGCGTGCAGTCCAGGTCCTACGATGAGCTTTGGCACCAAACGGGCTCACCGGAGTCGACGAATCACTGAAACGGATTCATTGTGCTGGAGTTTCCCTTTGACTGCGATTCAGATCTCTGAATCAGCGTTTAATATGCAGCTCTGATTAGAGCATCTAGCGCTGGACGTGCCGGACGAAGGCTTGAACCAGCTGGATGAAAGGCTCCTGGCCCTCCGGCGTGGCCTTGGATCCTGGTGTAGGTGTTTTGGTTTGCGGCGAGGGAAGCAACCCGCTGGCCGGGGAGGAAGGGGAACCTCGCCGGAAAAAACGGAATAACGTTGACAACAACGTACTCTGAAAGAAATGAAAAAAAAAAAAAAAAAAAAGTCAAAAGACTGGATAAGGTCATATTTCAGCCCAAATAAAAAGGGAGAAAACACAGTGTCCAGGTAGAATAATTATGGTTTAGCTGCAATAATAATAATTTTTATTTTTTTTTATTTAAATGAATGAATTTTTAAAAAAAATAGGAATTTGTGGAAAATGCTGTTCAGACAGAATAATTGTAGTCTCACACTAATAAAAAATAACAAAATAAATATTGTACTGGTTAAAAATGTTGTTGCAGACAGGAAAGTTTTTTTTTTTATTACCCAAAAAATAAAATGCATTTTATTTTGAGGTCAAATAATTAAAATTCATGATTTACAATAAAGATATATATCTTAAGCCCATTGAAGGCCTCACCAGCTCTGAGCTGAGCTCCTGTTTGAGCCTCTGTTTGTCTCTGGGCAAAACTGAAGGATCCTTGAGACAGCGAACCGCCTGAGAGATCAACACGTAGAAGCAGTTTTCCATCGAGAACATCAGCAAAGACCTGCAACCACAGAGAAAGAGCATGAGACGACATCCAGCTCGAACCCACACAGCACCGCAAACATCACAGGAGCGTTTCTGCTCACTTCAGAGCTTGAGTGTCCTCCGAGACCACGAACGGCTCCTTCCTCTTGTCAATCTGCAAAAACAGCACCACAATCAGCACGGAAACAACAGCATTCACTACACGAGAAGAGCAGAAAGCGCTGCGCTACCTCTCCCAGCATGCTTAGTGCCACATTAATGGTGGCCATGAGAGTCCCAAACGACGGAGCCACGTCAGAGTCAAAGGCAGGAGTGGTGAAGCTCAGCACAAACAGCGTCCTGTACTCGGCAAGGTCCATAGACTACACACACACACACACACACACACAGAGAGAGAGAGAAAGGTGTGACTGGACGCTCCAGCCGTGTGATTGGTGGGTGTTTATAGTGTGTTAGAGCACCTGGTCCAGCAGTATCTGACAGCAGTCCGGTGTGAAGTGTTGTAACGTGGCCAGGGTTTTGCTGAGAATCTTCAACAGGCTGCACTGAATCGCCTGCAGCGCTTTAGACTCCGCCTCCTCCCCCTCCTCTTTGGAGGCGGACTGTATGGCACGTTGGGGGTGTGGCCCTGGTGGAAGCCCCTCCCCATTTTTGGCCTGCGCAAACAGACTCGCGCAATAAATCAAACACGTACAGCCCTGAGGAACTAACGATGCATCCTAGACGACTCCGGTCTCATACCTGCAGGTAATGATGCAGCATCTTCTTGCTGTGCAGGAGGTAAGTACACGTCTGACACAGATAGCACAGATTCACCTGAAACACACAAACTTCAGAATAAATCTCAGGTACTGTCACTTAAACATTAATTAGCTAGAAGTTATCTTTTCGGAGTAGCCAAATGTAGTTTGTTATTAATGTAATTAATTAGATGTGGATAAATATTTTACTTGACTGAAAGCACTAGTTTAAGTCAATTTAAATGAATTCAACTGTTCATAGAATTTTAAATGAGTTACATTACAAAAACTTCAAGCACTTCAAGATTAGCGCTTGAAGTGCTGGAGTGTACCTGGACGTCTCTGAGCAGCTGTGGCAGGTGGAAGTGCCACTCTTTGCAGAAGTTAGACAGCTGGAGCAGGAAGCCCACCGTGTGATCGGCCTCATCCAGACACGCCAGAGACTGAACCGTCCTCACCGCGTTCAGACACTACAACACAACACACCCTCAGTGAGCTCTCGTAAGATCATATATAAATATATATACATAGGCACATGAACACACCTGCAGGATGCGCTCCTGGTGCACACCCACAAAGTCGAGTGCTTCATTAATGAAGTTGTAACGTAGAGTCTTCAGCAGACTTTCCATCAGAGACAGACTCAGTCTGTACACACCCGGCCAGCTGGGGGCGTCCTGAGACTTGCGCACAAATGCCTGACAAAGAGAAGACAACAGCTGCGTTCATACAGAGTTGTGGCTGAAGAGATACAGCCAGTGTTGGGCACATTACTTTCAATAAAGCCATTCATACAGTTACTAGTTACTTCCCACAAATGGTAACTGAATTCAAATTACTGTTCACTCAAATTGATTTGCTGATATCAAAACAGATGATAGGTGACAGTAATGGTGTTGTTATGGGTGAAACAGTAGTTGGTTTGACTAATTGTTACTGGAAAAAATAACACCACTAGCAACGATGTTTATTTATAATGCCGTTATTCCCCTTAAAAAGATAACGCCGGAATCTAACAATGCAGTTAATTCTCTAGCTCCAGGATGTAGTAGTAAGACAGTACCTGCGTGGCTCCGTTAGCTGGACCCTCGTACACACTGAGCAGAGGAAGACAGATGCTCTGAATCACTCCAGCTCCTGCCACTGCTGCCGCCCCCTACACAAACAACATTCATTTTAGCCAATCAGTTTGTTCATTTATTAAGCAATTGATTTCATTTTTGAGTCATTACTTGATGTCAAAGTTTTTTTTAGAGTGAAGTACATATTTAGTGTTTATGATGTTCCCAATATTACATTAAAATTTGTGGTTTAAAACCTTTAGACTCAATACGATCCAAAGAGTTTTAATCTATTAACATGACTTTGCCATCTCTAAAAATCACACTTTTGTAAATTATGCTACCTAACATATCCATGATTTCTATATCTTGGTGAATATTGTTGGCTTTTGTGAACTGCTTCGTATAAATGTTTCTGAATCTGCATACCTGCGGTGTTCTTGCGAGCGTGAGCAGCAGGTGAAGCGCTGCCTCGGTGAAGTAAAGATTCAGTTTGGAGCGCAGGCTGAGTTCTAGAGCGCTCAGAACCGAGGGCAGAACCGGCAACTTCCTGACCACCTGCAGCCACTGCTCACCATCTTCATCAGCCCGACACAACTCTTTAGAGAGATGAAGAGCTAACACACACACCTGAGACAGAGAGAGTTACTGGTTATGACCTAAACCATATTTAAACTGTTAATATTGTGTCAAGCACAGTACATCATGGGATAGCATTTATACATTCTGTGTACATTATACACACACACACACACACTCACTGAGTCTTGCTGGTCTTTCTGGATGTGCGGGCTGTCTGTCTCCATGCTGTCCTCATGAACGTCACCTCTCTGTATCGTGTGACGCGTGCTGTCAATCAACCCCAGGGCCTCGTCCTGAACCATCTCACACACACACAACAGCAGCTGGGGCAGCTGGGTAATCTCTCCTCCTGAACCAGTAAATGTTAAACTATTGTTAATACAACAAAACCCAACATGCACACAGTTGGTGGAATGTTTCCCGCACCGTTGAGTCCTTGTGTCTGCAGGGCTAAGATGAGAGCTGACAGGAGCTTGGCTTTGGTTCGGTCCGTGAGCTGCTGTTCAGCGTGTAGAACGCTCTCCATCATCAGAGACAGGGGCGGCAGAAGAGCTGGAGCAGACACCAACACACTGACACAAAAAACATCAGTGGTATTAGTTAACACACTCTTTTGAAATTAAAGAGTTTTAAAATTTTACATAGACACCACTATACACTTAAAAACCACCCTTCCCAGTTCAGCATGACGTTTTAGTTCATTGATATTGAAGCTTATCTTCAGTAAACATCTTTTAATCTTTAAAAGAATATTAAAACAAAAATGACAAAAACAAAAATTTAAAAATCAAACAAAAAAAAATAAATTGTGTGTGCGTGTATAAAATAGCATGATATTAAAATAGCATGGATGTAAATGT
>JAUCMT010000025.1:815004-825360 GCA_032357475.1 Enteromius thamalakanensis | reverse complement strand
TTAAGCAATGTACAACATGTATATATCTGTAAACAACTCAAAAAAAGTGTTTTAGGGTGTTGTGACCCTTTAATAATAGAAAAGCTGATCTCTTATTTACCCTGTAGGGATGTCTCTCATCCTGGAAGTACGTGAGGAGGTGGAGAACGCAGCGCAGAATGCACAATCTCTCTTCATAGTAGTAATCTGCAATCTATATACAACACGATTTCAACATTCATCACATTTCCATCTTAAGAGTCATTTTAGAAGCAATATTTAGTTTCAAACCTTCAGCAGCAGAGCTTGACTTTGTCTCTCGTCCTGCAGCACAGCCTGATCGGAACAGAAGGAGGATTATTTATGTATTCACACAACCTTATCAAGTTCGTTCGTGCTTC
This sequence comes from Enteromius thamalakanensis, assembly GCA_032357475.1. Classification (NCBI taxonomy): domain Eukaryota; kingdom Metazoa; phylum Chordata; class Actinopteri; order Cypriniformes; family Cyprinidae; genus Enteromius; species Enteromius thamalakanensis. The sequence continues at coordinate 824,980 of JAUCMT010000025.1, read as the reverse complement.
AGCTGTATAAGCTCACCTTGAGTGTGTTTCGTGTGCCCCTGTAGTCCTCCTGAAGGTAACACTGAAGAATCTGCACGCTTTGCTGTTCATCCAAACCCTGACATGAAACACACATATATTTGTACACTACAGAAGTCTCAATCCACTTACTCGTACTTAGCCAGCAAGTAAAATCAAATTATAGATAGACAGACATCATCCTCAATCATTTTTGGGTAAAAACATGCACATGATAAACAAAATCAATTGCTGCACTTTAGGTTGTGGTTGAAGTAGGCAGCTCACTAGGTTTTAAAATACATCCAACGTGCACTCACCAGCAGTTTGCTGATCCGGAGTCCGAAGTCCTTGAGAGCTTGTGGTGTGTCTTTATCTGCTTTCACCTTGTCTGCAGCGGATGTGCTGCACATAACATTACCACTTACTACATATTCAACAGCAAAGACACATTTTGTGAGGTATATTTACATTCAAGTTATTTCTCTATCACATGTACGATTCATTTTGAATTCATAATTTTAATTGTTTATGTTAAATATGCATTTATGCATAGTTGCATTAAATATGCATTTATGTGCATAGTTATTTTCATGCTTATTACATAAACTGGATGTGCTCAAAATGTGATAAAACCAAACTTTTCTTTATGTTCAAGCTATTTTTACATCTTTGAGCATTTTACCTGGGTGGTTTGTAGAAAGACAGACCCTGCAGCAGTCTCTCCCAGTTGCGATCCAATTCAGCCTCGATTTGGGCCTGCAGGACCACACAAGAAAATGACATATCACGAATGACGTAGACAGTAACTCACTGCAAAAGTATACCTCGTCATCAGTTCAAAAATAAAACAGCTTTATTAATAGTGTTTCTTCATAGAATTCTCTCAAATGAACCAATTTAGTAAATAAACAGCTGCCCAATTAAATGAATCAGAAATGAGTGGTTTGAGTACTAACCGGTTCTCGAAGTGCAGATCTGCCCAGCAAGATAGTCCATAACTCTCGACTGCTCCTAAATAAAAAACAAAGTTTACATATAACTTCTCTGCCTTTTATTTATTTATTTAAACATCAAATCATAACTATGAAATTAACCATCCACTTTCAACTAAAAGACACGTTTTAATACCATTATTAACTCATTATTAACAATTCCTTATTTTTATACATTTTATAAACTGTATATAATGAGAAGCATACATAACGATACACAAACAATGAAACTCATTCATCACTACAAACTCCAATAATTCGTTCTCAACAAGACAGTCAAAACAAACGGAAGATTTGCACAATTAACCAAGGTTAATGTTTTTATTTTGTGCAATGTTTAAGAAGTTGACGGTTGTTTAAAAGCTGTTATAAACTGTGCAATTTATTATTTGAATTTCAGTCGCGCGGGTCTGTCAGCCAGCACACGCGACCGACTCGTGCGGCCGTTAAATTTCAAATAAACGGCGCGTCTAGGACATATCACCCACTCACATTATGGCTAAACACAAGGTACAAAAAATCCACACGTTATCCGACTGCAAAGTTCGTTGTAGCTCTTTGTGAACAACCTTTGTAAGTTTTGCTTTCTTCCATTTTACCTGACACACATCTCCGAGTCCGCCATCTTCACCCGGATCACGTGACTAACACAAACGAGCGCTTTTCTATCACGTGACTTAATGAAATCCAATTATTCATATATATTAATAAAATACTTATTTTAATATTTTTTAGGTTTAAATTCTCAATATTAAAAAGTCTTAATAAAAAAAAATTCTTATCTAAAATATCTTTGTTTTGGCATTAGCCACGTGATTGTCCTGACCCCACGTGACGCCGTTGTCCTACATGGCCGCTCCCATCATCAGTCAATGAGCAGCTGATCGCACAAGGCACGAGTCACAGCAAAACATTGGGAATATTCTTTTGTTCGATAACCAAGCGTTTAATCGCAGGGGAAAGGGGTAAGATGAATCGTTATTTGGTGTAATTTTGTATTTCGGCGTTTATTTACTGTGCAGCGTGTTTAATGAACAGCTGGTGTTGCAGTGAATGAGCTGTCATTTCTTCTAAATAGACCTCTCTATCAGTAACAAAACCCTTTAAAAAAATTATAAAACACCAGCGTTGCGTTTGGACTTGTATTATAATTTAATACTAAGACTCACAATTCCTTCAAATATACATATAACATGTATGCAATATCATACTGTCAATGTATTAATAAGCTAATGTGCTTGAATGCAATAAAAGGCTGTCAAACACGCTTTCCTATTATAATATTTTATGTCTAATAATACATCTATCGTTATTTACTCAAATGTCATTTGTATTTAAATAAGTAAAATTAATCGATTTTATGATTACCCAGAAATTGTATTTAAAAAAATTACATGCTCTAATATACTATTTTTAACGGTACTTATTAAATATATATATTTTGTACATATTTATGTTTTTGATACAACATTTTTCTAAGTGCTTATAAAACCCTAATATTTCAAACACTAATATATTAAAGTATAGTGATACAGGCCAGGTTTTCTCTATTATTCATATATATTATTAATTACTGTAATGCCAGAGCATTCAGCCATTAAAAGCAGATCGTTTTACTTTCCCTGACAAAGTGACACTGTCTTTTCATAATTTACCATGTTTAGAAAATGCTGGTGTTGAGCGTTCAACAGTGCTAAAGTTCACAGTGTCTAGAGTTCAAGCGCCATTGAGAAATTTGACATCCTTTAGTTTCACAGTGAGAGAACAGAATCTCTGGACCGTACGGGTGTGTCTCAAAACCTAGTCAGCTCCCTATCTAGTATTTATAGGAATGTCTATTGTGCCCAAAAAATGCTGCCTTAGTAGGTTTTAAGCCACAGCCTGTCTGTAGGTGGCATCAAATTGAGTAAATAAATTTCTCTCTTCGAGAATATTTACTATCATACGATGATGATTTGAGAAAAAAGAGCTAATGCATTTTAGTTTTTGTGTGGAGGAAATGCTAAAAATATTAGAAAATACAACAAATTAGAGAAAATATTAATTTTCTAGTTTTTGTTTGAAAAAAATTCCAAAGATTTGAGAAAATAAAGCATTAAATTAAATTTGTTGCATTTTTCTGTGTAGAAATAAATAATAAAAACAGTAAGTGACCGCATTTTATTTTTAAAATGATTATTTAAGCATTGCATCTTTAAATATTTGTGGTTTGTCTAATGATGTTTTTGGTGTGTCTTTCTCCAGGTACATTTTGTGCGCAGGCGAGAGAAAAGCGGACAATGTTGGTGTATTCCCTAGAGACTCTCTGACAGACTGCCATATTCAAAGTCTCAAATTCCTTGAAACCTTTGTCACACATACACCCCGCCGTCATGCAGCTGGATCCGGTGCTGGTTGAATCCGCCGTGGTCTTCTCCATGGTCATCTCTGTTCACTGTGCCGTGTGGAACCAGCTCTCCTGGTGCTGCATCGCTCTGGCCGTCCAGGCCTTTTATGTGCAGCACAAATGGGATCGACTCATTCGTACTGGCGCTGCCGTCTTCCAGTTCCGGCCGTCATCCAACAGCGGCGTGTTACCGGCCAGCATGGTGCTTCCGCTGCTGGGGCTGGCTTTGAGGGGGCGCTGCATCGCTGTGGGGAACGTCTACATGGAGCGGTTCGCAATGGTCATAACAGTGATCGGTATGATGTTATCGCTCTTCCTATCGCTTATCGCGTTGGGAATCACTCGCCCGGTGCCCACAAACACCTGCGTTATAGCCGGTATCGCAAGCAGTGCCATTCTCTACACAGTCAAGCAAACACTAACAGTCTCAGAGGTGATCGAAGTCTTGGAGGTGTTGCTTATTTTTGTGTATCTGAGTTTAATCCTCTTGTACCTCCTCCCACGCTGCTTCACTCCCGGCGAGGCCCTCCTCATCCTCGGCGGGATCAGCTTCATCATCAACCAACTCATCAAACGCTCTCTGGCCTCATCTGGGAACGCAAACGCAGACCCTCTTCCGTATTTCCTCCCGGTCGCAGTGTTAGGTTTAGTTTTGCTGGGGATCTTTTTCGCCGTGCTCTTCGTATTCATGGAATCGGAAACCTGGTCGGCGTCGCTCTTCTTCCACACCATGACGGCCGTTTTGGGATTGGGCCTGTTGGTTCCTTGGCTCTCCCTGCTCACGCAGCATCACCCCATCACCTGGCTGATGCATTTCATCACCGAAACCAACACTCGCCTATGGCTGATCGTGTTCTGGGCTGCTTTGTTGCTTCTAGCGGTGGCCGTTGTGATGCATCAAAACAGTCATCGCTTGGCTGGAAGCAAGAAGCACCAAGCATCCACAGCTGTGCGAAAGTACTTCCACCTCCTCACCGTATTAACCTTCGCTCCTGGACTTGCACTGGATCGTCCTCTGCTACATCTAGCTGCAGTCGGATGCCTCTCTGCATTTTTGTTTCTCGAATTCGTCCGATATTTCCGCATCCGGCCACTAGGGGAGCCATTGCGACACCTTCTTACTTTATTCCTGGATGAGAGAGACTCCGGGCCGCTCATTCTCACCCACATCTACCTTCTCCTCGGCGTCGCCCTTCCAATATGGCTCACCCCTGCATCCTGCACCCCTAACGGAGGCCTAGGGGGTGTCAGTGGCCTGGTGCCCTACGCCGGCGTGCTGGCAGTGGGAGTCGGCGATACAGTAGCGTCTGTTTTCGGCAGCACGGTTGGAGAAATCCGCTGGCCTGGCACCAAGAAGACCTTCGAGGGCACGGCCACTTCCATATTCGCTCAGATCATCGCCGTGGTGGTTTTCCTCATCGCTGACAGCAGCATAAACCTGAACGCCAGCTACTCGTGGGTCGTGGGTTCGATCACAATGGTGGCCATGCTAGAGGCGTACACGTCGCAGATAGACAACCTGCTGCTTCCTTTGTACCTTTACATCCTCCTGCTGCTATGAGATCAGACCGTTATGCCAATGCAGAGATATTAACAGCGTTACATTCATACATTGCAGCCCTAGTATTGCGAGTTTGGAAGCGAAATGCAATAACAAAACATTAGTGTTGATGACCCTCGTACAGTGAATAGAAATGCACTGAAAATTATCCAAGAATTATAGTATTAGAGTACTAGAAAAATACTTGATATTGTAATCGACGTACAAAAAGGCACAAAAAAGGTGAAAAATTTATTTTTTTGCACCACTAGAAACTTTCGCAATGTGCACATGACAGCTGTGTGCAGTTTGGTGCCGCTGTTGGCAGCTTTAAAGGGATAGTACACTCAAAAAATAATTTACTCTGCATCATGTTATTCCAAACCCGCATGCCGTTCTTTCTTCTGTCAAACACAGAATTTGAAGAATATTGGCAACCAAAATCCTTCGAGTCCCATTGACTTCCCTTTCTATGGAAGTCAAAGGGAGCCAAAACAAGTTTGGTTAAAAACATTCTTCAATATATCATTGAGTTCCGCAGTAGAAAGAAACTCGTACAGGTTTGCAACAGCCAGGGGGTGAATAAATTAAATAATTTTCATTTTTGGGTGAGCTGTACCTTTAAGTATTCTACATTGTGATTTGTTTTTTTATCAAGGTGTACATGTGATAATTATGCTGTTTATAGCATTTATTTTTTGTGTGTCCTCTCAGAAAGCTCTGATGTCTTGATACGCTGTTAATATTTCATTCACTCAAATCCTGCGTCTGTCAGTATAAATGACAGGGATTGAGTTGCACATTATTAAAAAAAGAAATGGAAAATGTTATGCCCTTTAACAATGCCTGCACTCGCTAATAGACACACACAAAAACACACTTCTTGGATGCAAACACAATGAAAAAACCTTTTTTATTTAATTTAGATGAAACTCATGAAAACATGCCTGCCTTTATTTCTTAATTATATAGAAAATATATAAAAAATATTTTTTGGGGGGGAAGCTCATTTCTACAATTTTAAAATAAAAAAAAATTTATGTTATAATGCTATATATATATATATATATATATGCAAAAATCTCTAAGTCTGTCTGAACTTTGAATATAAAAATATTATTATTATTTGTCTGTATATTTTATAGGTTAACAAACTACTGTTATGTATATATACTTGGTTATTTTAATAGACATTTATTATTTATATATTTAATTTAAATATTGCATTACAATAATTAAAATTATTTTTTTTTACATTATAAAGTTGTGGAAATGTGCTTATGTCAACTTGCAAAAAATAAGATTTAATTTCTGCAAATACAATTTCTTTGATTTTTGAAGTGAAATACGACCCTTGCATGTTTTATCAGATTCACCCATTTTCCAAAAATATCATTTATCGTTTCAGTCCTTTATAACAGCATATATGCATCACTTGAGCCATCGAAGAACACTATTGTTTTTCTATTATACAACAAAAATACTCAAATATAATTTTAATGCTATGAATTATGTCCAATGCAATACGAAGGACTGGTAGCATAGCTTGTCGCCTTAAAAAGTGTTTTGTATTCTAAATAGTTCAATGCTATCAGTGGTTTGTTTGCATGGGTCTGTATGTAGGAGGCAGTAGATATTAATGTACAGAACACACTCCTGTAAACGCATGTATGCAATTCAGCTGTTGTCTTTACTCTGAGAAAGATTGCGCAATTCTGACATTTCGTAAATTATGTATGTTTAAACTTTAATTTATTCATGATATTTGACTGAGGCCTTTTTTGTTGCTCTCAGTGTTTTGTGTCGAGTGTGTTACGCTGACGGTTGCCATGGGAACTGTGGTTGAAGCTGTTGGGTTTGAAGTGCATTCTGGGACATTTGGATGACACTCTTGTTTCAGTGTAAACTTGCTTTTAAACTACCTGGCAGTTGTAATAAAATGTTTATCTTTATGGTCCATATTTTGACACATGACAAAGATTGTTGGATGTTTATTTTGTAAATCATCATTTTTAATGGTTTGTGTTTTTGTTTAAATAATTGCTTTTACTTTGCATCAAAATATCAGTTTTTACAACAAAAGTGACTCGGCATGAAACAATAATAGACATAACTTTCAGACTATTGTGAGAAATATCTTGTTGGAACTTTGTTTTTGTTGTTATCTTTGTTAAAGTCTGTTTTTCAGCAATGTGTATGAATATGATTTTCCTGACAGTGATTGGTTAACATGAGAACTGCAGTTTCAGTTTTTATAAACCATTATACTTATTATCAAACATTCATACCTTTTCTATATGGTATTGATTTTGTTGGGTACTCAGAGAATGCTGCGTTAAAAGGAAATAAAGTGAATTTCTAATAAAATTAAATGTTTCTTGCTTTATTAAATTACTCTCTGATAAACAAAAACTAGCCTTTTATTAACACTGTTGTGGTTGTAGATAAAATATACAGACGATTCAAAATGATTCACATATTTTTGGTCCATTTACATAACCTCATATTTAAACGGGTGATGTTAAAAGGCTGATTATAGTCATGTGACGGTCCTGATATCTTGTGTTATCAGCTCTGTGTTGGTGTTCAGGTGTAGAGGGATGGAAAGGGTAGCTCTTCTGTTGGTTGTAGCCTGAAAAAAAAACAGACATACTTTACAAACTAGGCTTTCTACACAGCTTCCTCACGCATTACCCAGCATGCACTGCTCTTACCAGTTCTCAGGACTCCAAACGGTGTTTTGAGACTCCATAATGTGAAAGGTGTAAACGTGGCGCGAGGCGTCAGATGTGTTTGCAGCGCTGCGGTGGACCACTTCACCGTGAATCAGAACCACTCCACCTACAACAAATGATTACTTCTTTTCAGAGAAGGTGCATTGATCTAATCTGTGTTACAAAAGGCTTCTGTTTTTTTATTTTCTTTTTCCACAAGTTTGTTTTTTTGTCTTGAAAAACATGAATTACATTTTACACAAAAGTAAGAAGCACAACTGTTTTTAACATTGATAATGTTTCTAGTGCAGCAGTATGTTAGTATGATTTTGAAGACTGGCGTAATGATGCTGAAAATACAGCTTTAATCTCAGGAATAAATTACATTTTACAATATATTACAACAAAAACAGTGATTTTAAATTGTAACATTATTTCACAATATTATTGTTTTTGCTACATTTTTATCAAATAAACGCAGCCTTAGTAAACAGAAGTATATAAATATAAATAAATATAAAATTTTAAAAATTTAATTAAATTAAGTTACAAAAGAAATCAAACTTAATATAAAAGGTTCTACAATTGTGTTGTGTATTATAGGTTTAGTATGATTTTCTTAAATGATCTTTGTAAAGAAAATATTTTTTGTAGATTATGTGTTTTGAAAAAAATTTATTATATAAAATAATGTTTTAAAAAAATTGTAATGCTAAATAATTTACATTTTAAAATATCATTAAATGTATTGATTATATTATATATTATATATATATAATTTTTGTTATTATGTATATATATAATTTTTGTACTGTGTATATTATATATATATATATATATATATATATATATATATTCCGTTTAAATATTAAATATATATATGATACAATTTATATGCCTCTAAATATGTACATGTAAATATATTTAAATATTTTACATGTCTGTTTTTATATATACCTAATTAATATACACAGTAAAAAAAAAAAAAAATCTGGATACATTTAATTGTTTGACAGCACTGTATATATATATATATATATATATATATAAACAAATTTTATTCTACAATGTTTGACAGATCATTTTACTTAGTCCATAGTGAACTGCAAAATCAAATAAAACACCTAAATTGTCACAAAAAAAAAAACTTGTTAACTCACCTTTTTTGACAGGGGCGGGAACAAAGAGCTGGTCATCGTAATCCTTCTCTCTGCCAATGAAATCAGTGAGAGGAAACGTGCCTTTAGGTGTCCGCACCATTCGTCTGGTAATCCCATCTAACACACGCAGAAAGAGACACACAAACACATTGGAAATGCAAAATAAAGCTTCATTCAAACCGCACGAATGAATCTGCTCAAAGCACGTGAGATCACCGTTGTGTGATCCCGGGATGAACCACAGACAGCCATTCTCCAGTGTAGCGTCCTCCAGAGCTATCCACACACCCATCACTCTTCCCAGAGGCTGCGTGTAAAGGAAGGTGGCGTCCTGGTGAGGGGTCACTGAAGTCAAAGCTCAAAGGTCAACCATCTGTTTTTTTGTAGCCCATTCCTATTGGCTAAATAAGGTGAGGGTCTTACCTTCTCCACCAATCCCTGGTTGCTGTGGATAGAAGAGGCACAGAAGTAATGAAATAATTTCCCTTTACAAAGCATGTGAGTAACATTATTAAAGTACTGTGTGTAACTGTACCTTAAAGATGTACATACTCTGCAGAATCACAGGATGTATCAGACCAAGTTTCTTACCCAGATTCTGAAGATAAAAAACAAGCACACATTTCAACAAAACTATAGTAAAGTATAGTGATATCAGTATTGTTTTATTATTACTTATATGATATCATAGTACTAACAGTACTTAATGTTAAATATTAATACATTTTTATTCCAGGCATAGTTTTAACAATGCTATTTTGAATTTGTTTTATTTTTCAGTTATAATTTTACTTTAAAATTTAGAATTTGTTATTTGCTTTTTAAATTATAGATTTTTTAGATTTAATTAATTTAATTTTTTTAAATTCATTTAAATTTTTTAATTTTCAGTTTTCATTCACGTTTTTGCTCATTATCTTATGTGCTTTGTGCTATTACATATATATATATATATATTTCTTATATTACTTATATATATATATCTTTAATTTGTATTTCAGGTATAATTCTAGTAATAATATTGTGAATTAGTTCTCATTTTCATATTTTAATTTATGCTTAAAATTTAGTTTTTTGCTTTTGTCTATATATTTTGCTTTTGTCTATAAACTTTGGACCATGTTTACACAAACATGCCTGAGGCCTATGCTGTGACCCCCCTCCCCCACCTGGGACAATCAGAT
>JAUCMT010000025.1:757059-768722 GCA_032357475.1 Enteromius thamalakanensis | reverse complement strand
GAGTTTCGCGGGTGATTCAACGCGAAGCTTCTCAGTGATCTACGGCTCTGTTTATAAGCTAGCGTTCCTTCTAAATAGGCCCTAGCCCGAGTCCAGGAAGGGAGCGGAGGGACAGCGAGCCGCCGGAGAAGCAAGCCACGCCAGATAAGTGGCGACAGAACGCGAGCCGTTAGAGGGTGAGCCGCCCGAGCAAAGAGTCGCCAAAGCAGAAAGAAGCTAGAGGTGTGAGCCGCCGAAGGTGAATGCAGCTGGACTACAACAGACTCAGTCCCTTCCCTGGACCCTTATCCCTCGAACAGTCCCTGACCTTCATGTCCCAGGAGCACAAGGACCCCATTTCCCCTTTTATTTTAGCCACTTTTTTCCCCCTTTGGACAATTTTTTTTGTTTATTTTCTTAATAAAAAGCCTCTTCGAGGCCTGACGCCACGCCCACTGTGTCTGTAGATGGTTCCTCGCGTTACATTGGCGGCATCACTAAAGACCCGTCGACTACTAAATTTATTGTTTACGAATTTTGCCGCCGACTATTCGTTGCAGTCCAAGTTGGAAATAACACAAACCTAGATTAATACACACTATATAATTATTTCTTGTACAAACATTAATTTATAAACTAATGTTAACAAAAGAAACTACTGCAAAAAAATAACTGATAATTCCTATAAAACAGCAATCAAATAATTGTGCCTGCTCATATTTTTCCCATAATGCAACTGCACTGTTGTGCCTAGTGACCTTTCTATACAAATTCTGTTTTGGAAATATACAATAAAACCCTGAACCGGTCGGGAACAAAATAATGAAGGTGCTTCATCAAACTCTTGAGTGTTCAGGGTTTCTGAGAGCGCTTGTGTGTTCGAGACAGTCAAAGTGTCAGGTAGGCAGACAGACTGTACGTCAGGACTGATGGGGTTTTAATAGTTTCTGTTTGCTAAACACAGCATTACGCAGCCTGAGAGCCAATGACAGCGCAGCAATGGGAGAAATGCATGAGGATTATCATTTCCGAACACAAAACACTCGTTATCCTTCACTCGCTATCTCACACACAGCCTTCTCCAGAGAGCTGTATCCTGTTCTCATATACTGTGCCGGCTCCAAACTCTCTCTGTCTGGCCTTGGATGATAACTGACAGAATATCCGGAAGCATTTTCCCCATTCATTTTCTCCGAGAGCATTAAAAAAAAAATTAAAAAAAACTTCAGTAAAGCATCATAACCAAAGCAACAGCACCAAGATTAATGATCATGAGAACTCAATACTGTTCAGGTCAAAGATGAGACTTGCAAAATAATGCAATAAAATGCATGAGAAGCATATGAAATGCAATGCATATTTATGTTTCAAATAACATTTGGGAAAATGAAAAGTCAGAATATGGATTATGTCATCATTCAGCTCAGCATATACTTATGTAGAAAAGGAACAGGAAATATATTTGACCCAACCTTATAAATGATATCAAATAATAAGTGATAATACTAATTCTTTTTATAGAAAAATGAGTAAAAGCTAGTGGTTAAATGGTTCATGGCAAGCATTGGCAAAGATTTAAAGTTACCACAATTGACAATTATGTCATCTAATGATTATTGACAGGATAACTCAAGTTTCAACTCATAGATAAACCTTATATCAAATAAACGCACTTCAAAATGCTCAACCAAACAACTTTCCTTTTCTGATGACATCAAGTCCACCTATTTGTAACCCCTCCCCCTCAACCACCTGACTCACTTCCACAAGGCCACGCCCACTTTTCATAATCCAGCCAAAGGATTAAAAATAAAAACTACATGTTTGGCTCAGAATCACACTAGATTACAGATGTAAAACCAGTTACAAATGAACTTACAGATTAATCGTCTTTTAGGAGGGAGTGAAGCACTAAATGTTAAATGTACTGGACTCCTAGTGCATGAACACTGGCACACTGAAACTAGCTGGTAAAACCATTATTTCTATCCTCTAAATCATACAGGGTGCTTCGATAGCACAATATGAACCCAGATGTTTGGCTCGAGTTACACCGAACCCGAATGCAGACGCTTTAATACGATCCGAGGTTCTGCCATCAGCAGTTCTCAATGTCCTATTTTGGACTTGAATAAACGCTGGCACAGCACAGGCCAAACATTCAAGCGCATGTTTCAATGATAAAGTAAGTTAAATACAATGTTTCAGATACAGGTATCAGAACTATTTGCCTGCAAAACCAACCTCTCCTCAAACGCCCTGAATCCTAAATAAACCACACGGATCTCGTTCAACTCCCGCACACAATTTGAAAGACTCGATCTTTGGGTTGGATCCACCCAGAGTTTGACTGGATGAAATGAGCACTTAGACAAAAGCCACACAACTGGAACGGGGAGGAATGTCCCTGGAATTTCAGAAGCTTCTGTATTCCCAGAAATACTCTCTTTGTTGGAGACCAACTTGCTTGAACTTTTTTTGTTGAAGAGAGCGATTCATGTGTTAACTGTACATACATATAACAATCTTTATATAGCACACGCATTACAATAACCCTGCTGAACAAACACAAAAGAACCCTGCCCAAAACACAACAGAACATGTAATGGGATTAATGCTTATAATGGGAATTGTATTGGTTTTAATGGAAAAGCAAAATGGTGTCTACTGGTATGTGATGGATTCTATTGGTGGGGCATTAAATCCTATTGGAAAAAAGGAATTTTACTGGAAAAAGTTAATGGTATAAGTGGTATTTTAATGAAAACCGCTTCTGTGATGGTTTCTATTGGGCTTCTACTGGGTTTTTTTAGCAGGGACAAGCGAGCACAAACATCTAAACTTAGCTTTTTAAGAAGAATACAAACATCCAACGTTTAAAGCAAGCAAACTGGCTTCCAAAAATGTCCAGAACAGAGCCTGAACAATCAAAACCAACAGCAAATAGACAGAAATATGACAGCATTTGTATCCTTCAAAGGTCCAAACTCCAACTTCATCACCGAAGTACACCTATGACTAGTGAAATCTCTAAAGACAACACAAGTGAATACCAAGCGAACAAATACAAAGTCCATCTTTGCCTTAATATAATATATTACAGCTGTTACGTCAGAAAACAAAGTTCAAATGCCTCCACATAAACTCTACACTGACCCGGATCAATTCATTTCTGTCCTGTATGGAATTTCAGCGCATCTGTTCTCACCTGTATCTGCTTCTCCTGTATAAAAATAGTCTGTCTCCTCTAGAAGAGGTTGGGTTCTTCGGCTGCTGTTCCCCATGTAGAACCCGGACAAGTTCTGGTTACTGAACTTAAGAACTGGTTTAGGCTTTCTCCAGTCGTATTCACCTCAAGCAGTGATCTTCAGAGGTGATATTGGACATTTTCATAAAGCCCCAAGACATCTGCCCTACATCCAGGTCACTGGTGGAAGTCAGAAATAAGCATCCAAGATCAGAGACATCACTCAGGCTTTATGGTTAGTCACCCTCAGTCGAATCCCATGACCCAGCCTGACTCAGACATCAAACCGAGTGGAATCTAAAAATAAACTCAAACAGAGCCGCAGAGAAGTCCGTCGTCTCAGAGTGCCATGTGTGCCGGATGATGCCGGAACGCCAAAACATCCCGATTCCAAAAGAGCTATGATGGTCCAGATCTGCAGATGAACAACTGCCTGACATGTGAGAAACGATCGATAAAAGCCTACGGCATGGAAAACAGCGCAAACGAAATCACAGCGATGTGGAAAAAGACAATGGGAAACCGGTCAATACATTTTAAACCTCTATTACAGGAGGAAAAAGCAGCAGACGACAGATAATACAGTCCAAATCAGAGCGGAGCGCTTGAAAATCTCAATCTAGTGTCTATCCGTTGCACACTTTATTCCCACAAACTCCTGCTTCTCTCAAACACACACACACACACACACACAGCGAGTACCATCTAATTACTGAAGCTCAGGATAGTAAGAGCATGTTTTTCATTCTAGTAATCTACTGCACTCATTTCTCTTAAACCCCAAATTACAGTTTTGGGATGAAAAACAAGTGGCCAGAGACGACTTAAAATAATTCTGCACTCATTCTGCCCAATCATAGGCTGAAACATCTCCAACAACCAATCAGAAGCTAGTAAGCTCAAACCATAGCAATCAGGAATTAGAGGGTACGGCCAAATAAAACCAATCAAGTTACAAGATCCTTAAAAAATTAAATGTAGCAATATATATATATTATACACACACTTTCTCATCCTGCTAAAACATGCACTAGTCTTAATCTATCGCTTCTGAACTTCTCGGTAGTATGTTATCTCTCAGTTTACTGCCAGACTGCATTTAAGACACAAGCATGTGCATGTGAGCATTCTCACACACACTTTGTTGTCTGGGATTTACATAGCAATGCAACTATTTATAAACACACACACACACACACACCCCTGAATGCATTACACATCCATGTGCACTTATAAATAATTGTGTTGTCAGGGATTTGCATAGCGATGCAACTACTCCACAGAAACACATCCGAAACGCCCACCGAGTACATGACACATTATTACATTAGAGTTATTTTGAGAATGTCACAATCTCTCAGCCACACCAAAACAGATGCTTAGTCAGAACTGCTCATATATACAAGTCTAGTTAAAAACACTGCATGGTTTCTGCAGAAAACTTATTTTAATCATTGAAGAAATTGTAATCACGCACAAAATTAATTTCCCAAGGAACATAAAATGAGAAATGCTGCAACAAAGTTCTTTTTTAAGCTATTTAAGTATAGAAATGAAGGGGAGGGGCAAACAATTGGTGTTTTGCCGTTTAAATTCTGACTTTTTTAATAGAATTAAAACCACAATTGCGAGAAAAAAAGGCTTATTTTTAACTGTAATATTTTTTCACTATTGTAAGTCTATTACTTGCAAATTTTGACTTTTTCTTGCAATAGTGAGTTTGTAGCATGCAATTCTGAGGGCAAAAAAGTCTGAATTGTAAGTTGCAAATATATATTTTTTCAAATACAATAGTAATAGTAATATTATGCATCTCTCAATTTGACTTTATAGGCAGACAAACTGCAAAATAAGTCAGAAATGTGAGTTCACACCGTGCTCTTCTGACTTTATAACACACAACTGTCAGAACGGAGACAATAAAATGTCAAGTATTTATTCTATGGTGGAAACAGGCTTCTGTCAGAGGATTTGGATCCACATTAGGGTGGGAAAAATGACAAGATTTCTCATTCTCACTGTTCCTTTAAGATCATCCATCCCGGGAAGATCCCAAGATTTCTCACACGCTCGTTTTCCTCACTAATGCTCCACTGTCTTGAGGAAGTTGAGGGAGGACAAATCAGCTTCCTGATTTTGTTGAGTTCCACAGAGAGAGAGAGAGAAGCAGACAGAGGGAGGATAGTTCAAAGAAGGTGACCGCTTTTAATATTTCTGCATGAATGACAGTGCCATTATGACATCAGATCAGCGTATCCACGGCGACAGAGAAACACACTGATGCCGAGGGTTACGTCATGCTCTCACACAGAGTCTTGTTGATTCGGGCTGGCTTTAGATTTATCTGAAAAGTCCAGCGATCGGTCCGACCGATAGAAACAGACAGGCGACCCGGTAACCAAACACACAACCCTCCAAAACAAACAAAGCGGGTGTATTCCAGAGCACGGGTGAGCGCACACACACACACCCCACAGACTTCCTACAGGTCGCTACAAGACAGGACACAACGTGGACCTGAACAAAACATGCAAGGAATGCGTCTTCACAAAACCTCTCCGATCTGAATACAACAAATGAGATCTGTATAGTGCTCAAATTAGCTTCTTACTCAAATAAGAAGTGCTCTAGTATGCTGTACAAGGCTCAAACACATCAAGCGCTGCTAAAATGTGCCTTTAAGGTGTGTCCCAAAGAAATGTTCAGGTGAGCAACGCCTCGGGATACGCATTCCTTCCTTTCCCACGAGGAGAAGACTTTCAAGAAAACAGCTTGATTGCTAAGGAAATGCACAAACCAAATCTGAATGCCATGTCAAAAGTAGTGTTTAAGATACTTAAAATCTTACAAAGGACTTGTGTTTCAAATAAATGCTGCTCTTTATACTGAAAAATAGCATGCATCAGTTTCACAACAATAAAAAGTAGAACAACCGTTAACATTGATAATAATCATTTCAGATATGTTTCTAAATGATCACGTGACACTGAAGTAATGCTGAAAATTCAGCTTTGATCACAGAGATGTGTTACATTTTAACATTTTCAAAATGTAGTTAATATTTCACAGTTACTGTTTTTCCTGTATTGAGTAAATAAATGCAGTTTAGTGAGCAGAAGAGACGACTTCTAGAAATATTAAATAATGTCAATAAACGTGACCTAATTAAAATAATTATAATATAACTAAATAATATTTCATTTTATATATACTTTACAGAGTAAAAGCAAAATATTTCATTTTTATAGAATTATGCCAGTTTTTAATCTATTCAGTCTATAACAGTTCAGTCTAAAATTTCAATCAATGCACCATATGAGAGACAGATATAAATACATGTATATTTAAATAAATAGCTTATATATATATAGAAACATAGATTTTGAATTAAAAGCTAAATGCTTTCAATATCAATCCAATTAGCAGCCAATCATTCAAAATAACTGCTCTGCTCAGTAATGATATAGCAACTGGTGCATTATTCATTCTTGTAACAGTCATTAACCAAAAATTAGCTTTTTATTATGGCAATATCCACTGAGCAACAGCAATACTTCCCCTGCAGCCTCACCCTAAACCCTGACCCCATCCGGGCGTCCAGGACAGCTGTTTAGGGTGAGGTGATCAGGGGGATTGAGTTTCCTTCCTACTGCCGAAAGAAACCTGTTGCTTTCCGTTACTAGACTCACCACAACCAGATCTAGACAGACACACACACACACACACACACACACACACACAACGCCTCCAGTCTGTGTTGTCATATTCCTAAACTTAACATGCAACATGACAGCATCCAACTCTGTCTAAAGCAAGCTAACGAGACGGACAAACTCAACACAAACAACCCCCAAATGCCTCTTTCAGCACAACAAACATGATAAAGGCAATACAGTCGCATCAAAAAACATATACCTGACACCCAGTCTTACATCTAAAATGTACTTCAATTACATTTTTATAATAAATGCTGGTTTCATGAAATAATAAGGACTTTTTAAGTGAAGTGCAAATATTTAACTATTTTTAAACAGCACCAGTTTTGCAGTGCATATCAATGTGAACTAATATAGTGATCTAATATACTCATTTTAATTGTCAACTGCTCTTTTATATAGTTTCACATATCCTAATATAAGAACGCCACAAACACAACATGCACACTTCAAGTAGTTTTAAGATAAACTGTGCGACCTAATCACACAGTAAACAATTTAATAAACCTGTGCACAGCACATTGCATTCAGCTCATAACTTCACTTATTCCTGTCTGTGTGAGCATGAGATTGACAACAGCAGCAGGGCTGGAGAGTCTGCTGTTGTAGTGTTTGCATGAGAGCAAGCATTGATTTAATTGCACAGACAGGAGGACAGAACTGCCTCTCTCGGTTGAAAAGCACCGGGATGATCCCGTTTAAATGTCCCGTGCGCCAGCGCGAGCTCTGGGTCCCCCAGCGGACGCTAGCGCGTGCTAACGAGTACTGATTTATTCCGCTATTTCTGGGTCGAAAGGCACACTAGAGACCCGTGCATTTGGCGCATACTTAAAAAGAGCCTTAAATGCATTGATTACAGAGTGAGGAGCTGTTAAAGTGCGATCCAACCGGGCCTACAGACTCAACGGGCCGGTTCGCGCTTACCGTGCTTGCTTTCTATTTTCCCCGACATGATCGCTGCGCTGGACGGAGCAAATCCTCACTTTGGACAGTCACGGGAGGACAAAATGAGGGATTTAGACCACGGTAATCCCGAGTTGTGTTCTTCAGCCACACATTTTTGACGTACTAGGTCCGTGTGGCCGTAGATCCCTGGTAAAAAGGGCAAGAATCCGTTCTCAAGCACACGCTGGCGACAGACACAGTGAACGCTACTGCTGTGTGTGTGTGTGTGTGAGTCCAGTCCTAAGGATCCATTGGGATGCGAACACAGCGCCGCTCTCTGACTGGAATCACGAGCTACAGGGATGGAAATGGGAATAACTGAACTAAAACACGTTTTCTGCCATTATCCGATCTCTTTTAAAAGCGGTTTAGTTTCTTTGTTCCGCGGAGCACAAAAAGATGTTTGTCAGAATGTTCACGATGCTCTTTTCCGTGCTGCGACAGCGGAAGTTAACAGTCCGTACAGCTTCTGCTCTATATTCAAAGCGGTTTGAACATTTATTTCAAAGCGGTCATAAGGGTCAATTTTAAAAAAAAAAAACTGAGAGTTATACATCGTCTGAAAGCGGAATAAATAAACTTTACATATATTGGCTGCAATTCAGCTAACGTTATTTGGAAAACTGGAATCTGAGGGTGCAGAACTTCTGAATATTGAGGAAAATTGCCTTTAAAATAGTGCAAATGAAGTCTCTAGCAATGCATATTAATAATCAATTTGCAAAATATATTCATGCAACAGGATCCTTACTTAATATCCTCTTGAGTTTTGGCATAAAACTAAAATGTATAATTCTGAACCATACCCAAGTAGTCATTTGGTACTAGTCTTTCTATTATATTGCATCATTACTGGCACATATAGAAAGATGGTCAATAAATTGTAAATATATATTCATAATTTTCGCTAATTTATTATAAAAATGGGATGTACATATACATACTGAAATATATTTTTTATTATAATTTATATTTGTACTGTTTTTATTGTTATTTTATTTGACTAATTAGTAGATTTTTATCTGTTTTTCTCGTTTGTGTTAAAAGTAGATAAGTAATCATAACTTAAAGTTAAATTATAATAGTTATTTAAAACTAACTACAGTAAATTAGTTCAAAGACATTAAAATTATTTTAAAAAAATCACAGAATACTAAGTGTAGAGCACTTTCTAGTGTACTGACGGAAGGATCTGAAGTGTGGCGATCTGCTGCCATCCAGTGGCTACATGATGAAATCACAATATTACTCAAAATAAATGCTTTAATTCCGCGCAGTAGACACAGGTTAAATCATTTTCTTAGTTATTTTCTGAGAATAGCTGATTTTAAATTAAAATACAAATGCTACAAATCCAATAATTTGTAGTATGGCAGTGACGTGTCTCCTTGTCATATAAAAAATAAATAAATAAAGTAAAGTAAATTAGAGAAAGTCACTTTGATTATTTTCTTCATGCGTTTATTAGTGTTTATTAGGGAAAAGAAACACTAAAGAGGCGATTTTGTGGCGCTGCAATCCCACCCATGACCGCTAGATGGGGAGCTCGAATTCATTTCGTTCACTCATTTCATTCTCATCTTTTGTTTTGAGTGAAGAAAACACTTTAATGAACAGCAAATGTTAACTAGATAATTGTGCGTTCTCTCTCTCTATATATAAACCTTAATGTTCATTTGAACAGAGATGAATTCTCTCCTAATAACATAAATACCAGTTTAAAGACTTTAGTTGTTCTGTTTAATTACAGTTTGAGTCAAATGCATTGCAGCGTCTGTCAGTGTGTGTGTGTCCATGCGGGGAGTTTGATCAGTTCATGTCGATATCTCAGCTGGAGCGTTTGCTGGGGTCTGTGGGAGATCAGAGCGGTTCAGCAGGGATCGTTTGATCCGCTTGGCTGTCAGCATGAAGGGTAGAGATGGGCTTACAAATATCAAAATGTGTGAGGATCATACAGATACAGTCAGATGAAAATTCCACATATGGAGAAATGTTTTGTCTTTCGACCTCCAGCACGATGACACATTGACTGATTCACACGCACGTCCTCAAAAAACACAAGCAGTGAGAGCGAGAAAGGTCAAAGGTCATCCTCCTAACCTGCTCAATATCTTGTGCAAGAAATAGAATGATCCGTCATGTGTGACACAAATACATACGTACACACCGACACACACAGATGAGGTCAAGAGGAGATTAACTTCACACTGCAAACTGCTTACACACTCGATTTCAACACAGAGCTCTGCACACACACACACACACACCCTGTGATTTAAGCATTCAAACTTAGTATTTCACAGTATTTGGTAACATTAGAGACACAAGTAAATTAACTTATAACATATAACTTATAAGTATTTGTTTTAAAATTTGACAAATTATCTGAAAACAATTAGTAAAAAATAAATAAATAAATAAAATAATTGCAAAACAAACAAATCTTGCATGTTTAAAATTTTATGTTTATATTTGTATAATCCAAATAAATTGGGAAAATAACTCCAGCACATTTAGTGGTCATATTGCAAAAATTGCAGATATTATATAAAATACATTATCTGTTAAACTTATTACAAGTATTTAGTTGTTTATATGTGTTTATAGTAAAATTTACCGCATTTTGTAATTAGTGTAAAAAAAAAAAAAAAAAAAAAAAAAAATATATATATATATATATATATATGTTTTTATTGGGATGCAAAAATTGTAATTATTATTTAAAGTAAATAGAAAATTAAGCTTGTTATGCCTTTATTTCCACCAACACTTTGTTGAAAATGAATAAATTAATTCAAAATCATTTTCTTTTACTTTTTAAGATTATTTTCTTTATTTATTTACTTTGTACTCATCTGTAGAAAGTGTCTTTTCATCTATAGATCGGGATGTTCTTGACCTCACTGCATGCATTCAGGGGTGCATCATGTGTGTGTGTGTGTGTGTGTGTGGGTGCGTGCGTGTTTCATTCTTGTGCCGGTTGATCTGTATGACGGTAAGAATATGACATTAAGCTTGAATAAAATCAAAATAAAAGATGAAACTGCTGCAGAGGAAAAACAGACAGAATGGCAGGAGTGAAGGATGAAGGGATGACATTTAGAGGAAAACAGTAAGGAGTACAGAGAAACCCCAGGGGTGCAGGACAGGCAGAGAGAGAAGAAAGTGTGTTTTTATGGGTGTATTTGGGTTGAGGTTTGGCTGGAGGACAGGCAAATATCAAGGTGTTGGACCTGCTGTGCTGGATGACACTTTTATAACACACACACAAACACTCACAAATATCATTCAGGAAACATTTATGATCTTTATAAAAGCCATTCAAATATGAGGAAAACATCAGTATAACACACATTGACACCTGACATTCAGACTCTAATGATAGTAATAAGTTTTATAAAACATAAAACTGTCTGAAATGAAAACTATGATACTGTTTCTGTGATAACAGTAATATGATACATTGTTGGCGTGACATATTAAATGTAGCAAGTTTATCATCTTGGATTGAAAATATGGGTATTTTTGTATTTGTAATTCATTTCTGTGTTAAAATCTCTTTAGAAAGTCCAGCCAAATAATAATAATAAATACTGTAGAGTTTGTTCTAAAAAAATAGATCTTAATAAAATCAATTTAAAAATATAACATAACTACTAAAAATGAAAATTATATATAATTATATATATATATATATAAAATTAAATATAATTATATATTTATTTATTTGTATTATTTTCGGGGAGGGGGGTATATTAACAGTATATAACACAAAT
>JAUCMT010000025.1:740095-751617 GCA_032357475.1 Enteromius thamalakanensis | reverse complement strand
TAATATTGTGTATCTGGAATGAATTTTAGATCTTTAAGTCCATCTCATGAAAAATTGGAGCAGAAACAAAGGTGTTGCGTTAATATTTTTTTTGAGTGTATATACACACAAACACACAATATTTGGATATACGAATCTTCTCTCTGTGAATTACATGCGAAGATAAAGTTTCTGACGTGGGAGAGTCAAATCCACAACACACAAGCACATTACATGATAAATAAACAAATTAACAAAATTAAAAATACAAGCTTCAGGCACACATCTGTCTTCCTCTCACTTAACAAAATATTAATCCGGATAAATAAAAAACTAAACAGATCTCCTCCTGGCACAGTCACTGCTCTCTTCCTCTCAAAATGAAGATCAGTGTCTGATACAGTCCAGATGTTCAAATCTGCATCTAAACCATTCATTTACTGAAGAATATAAAATACTCAAATAACAATTACATTTGGCCCAGTTATAAATATGTTGCACAAGACAATGCACACATATAGATGTTGTATTGTATTTTAATATCTATTTACATACTGCCAGCAGTCTTAGAAGAGAATTAAAGATTTAAAATCTTATTTTAATTCTTAGAGAATAAGAGTCAAGTTGTGCTTTTATGATGGAGACCCTGAGAAACCCTCAGTGAGGTCAGTTTGATGACACACACACACACCTGTCACCTTCCCATCACTAACATGACTTCTTCATTCACACTCTGTCACCACAGTCACACCTGTTGGTTGAGCTGTCAGTCATGTGACATCATCTTTAACTGGCACAAACAGGTGGGTTCTAATGTTACCATGGTGACAGAGTCAGAATCTGATGTCACCATGGCAACACAAGAACCCACCCACCTGTTTGTGTCAATTAAAATGATGTCACATGACTGACAGCTCGAATGACTTATCACAGGCAACTCAGCATTATTTTATCATCATTTATATACCATTATAGTTGTCACTTAAGGCATTCTACTAATTACATGTCAACTAATTATCATTAATTCAAAACTACATGTCTATTACTCTCAGAGTAGACTGTTGGGGTAGGTTTAATAAGTTGACATATACTTGCAAAGTTTCTGATAGTCAGTATATTGTGCACCCATCAGAATCAAGTGTTAGGAGATATTAGGCAGGCAGTCTACTAAAACTCTAATGACTGCTAGTTGACATGTTGTTACTTACTATTAGTATAATGTTTAAAGTGGACTATTCCAAATCTGTATGAATTTCTTTGTTCCAGTTGGTTTGTAACCAGGCTGTTTTGGGTCACCATTGACTCCAATAGTATATTTTTCCTACTATGGAAGTCAACAGTGACCAAAACATCCCCTTTAAATGCAAAATCTTGAAAGTGTATGCTTGCAATAATTCACTTCAGGACAATCACATATATTAAGCATGTCTTTAACGGGACTATTAAAGTGCATTAAGTACAAATGTAGTTGTTTTTTAAGTGTACCAGTTTAGCATACTAAAAGTACAATTGCATATTATTTCTATTAAGTACACAAAAATGAATTTGTAGTACACTAAGCATGAAAAAAAATAATTCAAATACAATTAAGTATATTTATTTTTTTTACCAGGATCAGTCCAGGGGTCTTGCCAATTATTGCTTGATCTAACAATTTATTTATTTTTTTTTTTTGAGAAATGAAAATGTGTGAAAACAAAAATAAATTATTGTTTTACAGTTGGGTTAAATGCAATAAACAAGTATATTGCAAATAAAAATATAATTTGCAACATGATCCATCTTTCAATGCACAATAGGGTCCTTGGCCTAAAAACTGTAGGTGAACCATGCTTCAGCCTGTATATATAATGCATTATGAACGTATTCTCCATGCATTTTTTAAAAGCTTTAGGTTTATCACTCGTCGTTGTCTGACAGGACTGTTGGTGAAGTGTGCGTTCTGAAGATGAACTGAATTATGCAGAACAAAAGAGTGATGGAGCAGGCGTTTCATCGATACTGATGCTCATTTGAATTCCGCTGCTGTTCAGCCGAGGATAAAAGACTGAATATTTTTGTGCTTCATGACAAAACTTTAACAAAACGCTAAACAGAGAGAACGCCAGATCCAGCACCCAAGAGACTCAAGAGAAGTGTGTGTGTGTGTGTGTGTGTGGAGGGTGTTGGGGGTTGGCGGGGGTGTTAGATTAAAAATCTGTTCAAAAGATGAGAAAGAAAGGAGAAACAATGGCAGAGCGAGAGAGGAAGTGTTGGTGTGTTGATATTAAATCTCAGCGGGCGTCTCTCCATAATGTCAATGTATAAATGCACTTGTTTGATCATTAATATCAGTCTTTATTAAGTCAACGAACACAGTGCCTGTATTTCCTTCATTCCCAGCTTCCGTGCAATGTTTTCTTGAGCATTTTCTGTGAATAAATTAATGTATGTTTATGTAAATATAGGGAGGTCTCATGTGAGTTCATACTGAATGACCTACAAAGATGTGTGTGTGGGTTCAGTTCAGCTATAATTAGGGAACAAAGTGAGCTAAATCTGACAAAAACTTCCTTTGGGGACATCCAAGGACGTTCTCAAGTGGAAAAAACAACAACTCATAAATAAAGCAAATCAAGTTCACTGTCATTTAAGACTTTTCTATGCATTTGTGTGTGATAGACTCAAAGGGATACTAGAATATAATAATAAATCAGCCAAGTTGTGCATTATATGATATATGATATGATATGATATAACCATGTTGTGTATGGACAAATCATATACACACGACCTCTTATAACTGATTTTAAGAATGCATTTGATTAAATTACCTTTAGCTTATAACAGGCTGCATATATGTATACATATTTAAATAATCTTCACTAATGCTAAACTTATCATTCTGTAAGATGTTTTATCATTACTTTAATTATTAATCCTTTAAAAAAAAAAATCAGCAAGGATGCATTAAACTGATTAAAAGTGACCGTAAAGATATACTGTTTAGGTTTACAAAAAAATATTAAACAACAAATAAAAAAAAATAAAAAAAATAAAACTGTAAGCTGCTAAATGGTTTGTAGCAAATAAAAAAATAAAATATATATATATGTAAATATAGAAGTCAATTCAATAAATTAAAATAATTTATAAATAAATAATATACAGAACCATTAAAAAGTTTTTTTTAAACAAATGAATAGTTTTATGCAGAAAAAATTTATTAAATTTATCAGAAGTGACGGTAAAGATATATCCATTGTTACAGTTTCTATAAAAATAGGAAGCAGCACAACTATTTTGAACATTTCTCATAACAGAAGAGTTTTGGAGCAGAACATACAGATCATGATTTCTGAAGGATCATGTGACACTGAAGACTAAAGTTATTATGCTGAAAATAATCTAAAATTTACTCAAACAGAAAATTACATTATTTCTTCACAAACAGTTTTTTACTGTATTTGAAATCAAAGAGATGCAGCCTTATTGAGCAGAATATACTTCTTTCAAAAACATGTAGGAAAAAAGTAGACTAAACCATGTTTATTAATGCAGCTCATGCAATCCAATCTTAAAGCTGAAACTGTCAACACATTCTCACTCCCAACTCGTCACATTTTGACGCTTTGCCAAGACCCTTTTGCATCACTTTTTGAAGCTACTTTTTACGCAATGAGTCCTCAGTTATTTTGAATACGAAACCCTTAGGGTCAGTATACCAACGCAATAATTTTTCGCCAAAATTAAAAGATAAAAACTATGGCATTATTGCATATATGTCGGGTGTGATTTTTCAATGTAAAAGGTCAAAACTGTTTTATTTAAATGATATTATTTACACATTATGAGCAGGTAATCCAAACCCTGCTCCTAAACCTACCATCTGTCACAAGCTATAGCATGCAGATACAACCACCGTCATCATTTCTTTGAAAGATATTAATATTCCAAGTCTTTTGATGCAAAACGATTGATTTGTGAGAGGAATAGACGCGGTCGCTCAGTCTTCCGTGTACTTCCTGTGCGCTGCTGCAGTCTGTGCGGGATTTTATAAAACGCTGCTACAAGAATCCTTACGTCAACGTTGGTTGTGAAACACCATTGGCTCTTGTGTGTCTCCTGATTGATTGCGTCATGCTACGGGACGGTCGAATGAGAGCGCGTGAACGGAGTGGGATCATTTTTAATGATTAAAACCGTGTGTTTTACTAGCGTAAAGACTTTGTATGGCTTCAGAAGACTTGTTTTTAATGTATTTATACTGCTTGTTTATGATTAGTTTGTGCAATAAATACCTGTGACTGCATTTGCCTGTGTGTGTTTATATTGTTCAGAGGTGGGTAGGTTTAGGGCAGGGGTTCGGTGTTCAAATAAAAGTAAAAAATTAAATAAGTGTATATATGCACGCAAACCATTACATTAAGCCTTGAAAACAACTGAGGACCCTTCAAATCGAAAAGTTACTAAAAAGGAGTACCTTAATCGTCAAAAAGCTACACAAAAGGGTTTTGACCAAGCGTCAAAATGTGAACATGTTGCAACTGTCTGTTTTATAAAGTCACATGCTGTATTATGAGTTTACAAATACTCAGCATTGACTTCTGATGAATTTCTGACACATCTCCCTTCTATCACCATCTCAGCTGAAGCGTATAAGTTTGTTTCAAAGGCAGTCGCATCTCAAAATGTTCCCTGAGCATGTACTGGCAGCACACACACACACACACATAAACAAGGGGCGTTTCGACAAACACGCACACTAACAGTCACAGACACACAGCCCACTCGCTCCGCTCCTCTTTAATTTTCCATCGCTCTCTCAGTCTTAACTGGCATTCACAGCGCGCCGCTTTGAACTAGTGCAGTGCAGGATGGCAGATTACCCATGAGACCCCTGATCAGCTTTGAAGCCCTGCTTTGATTCCCCTCCACACACTGACACACTCCCACTCCATTCTCTCTCACACACACACACTCAGGCTGTACGACCTCCGTCATTTGACTTCAGCTCTTTAGTTACGATCACAAACCCTAAAGACTCTAACATCACAACAATACCCACAATGCAATTACAGTCCAGAGCAGTAAGGTGTGAAATTGAGTGGTACACTATTATTTATTTTTTAAAGAAATTGAAACATTTATTCAGCTGTGAATAAAACTGATTAAAAGTAATAGTAAAGGCATTTATAAAGTTATAAAAGATATGAATTTCAAATAAATGCTGAACCTTATATTGATCAAAGCATCCTGAAAATCTTCACAAAAAAAATTGGATAAATGTTTCCAACATTTATAATAATAGAAATGTTTGTTTTTTGAGCAGCAAATCAGCATATTAGAATGCTTTTTAAAAATCACCTGTGCATCACAGGAATAAACTACATTTTTAAATATATTACAATAGTAAACAGATATTTAAAATTGTACTGCACTGTAAAAATATATTTTTAATATTTAAGTTATTTAAGGTAAGTGGTTGCAATCAATTTATTTGAGCAACATTTAACTAAACAAATTTAGTTGACTAAATTTCAACTTAATTTATTTAAATGTAGCTACAATAAATTGGTTGCAACCACTTACCTTAAAAAAATTATACATTTATTTTCAGTGTAATATATTTATTTACTGTGTTTGATCAAATAAAAGAAGCCTTTGATTTCATAAAATGACTATTCATTTCATTTAAGTTGCCTGTAAGAATATGTGCATGTTTAATTATTAGACAGGATTGTGTGTGTAAGAGAGCAAAAAAAATGTTTTGACAGTTTTGACATCTCTGTTAAAACTGTAAACATGGATGCACACCGAGACACACACACACACACACACACACTTTCTTTAAAAACAAAATCACCCCAAAACAAAAACCATATCTGGTCAAAATAAGTTAGTTATTCTGACTTGTGTTTTTATGCATTCAAAGCTGGTTTGCGATTGATTATGCCACCTAAATTTGAGTAAACATGAGCACAAAATTAGATTTTCACTCAAATCAACCAAATAAATGGCTTCTGCAGAAGCTCATCAAGTCTACAGGACTACAAGGACTACTGAAACTAAATGTTTCTTAATGGGAACAGATTTGAAGAAATGTAATGTTGCATCACCAATGAATGGGTGCCGTCAGAATGAGAGTCAGAATCAGAAGTATTTGGTTTCT
Source organism: Enteromius thamalakanensis (assembly GCA_032357475.1). Lineage (NCBI taxonomy): Eukaryota > Metazoa > Chordata > Actinopteri > Cypriniformes > Cyprinidae > Enteromius > Enteromius thamalakanensis. The sequence goes on along the minus strand of JAUCMT010000025.1, from coordinate 745,487 downwards.
TGCAAACACACAGCTTTTTTCTTCTAATACATTACATAATGGACAGGAGTGGTGTGGATTATTGTGATGTTTTTATCAGCTGTTTGCACTCTTATCCCGACGGCACCCATTCACTCCAGAGCAAATGATGCAATGCTGCATTTCTACATAGCCTTTATGACCAATAAAAACAACCTAACTGAACATCTTGGATGACCTGAGGGAGTATAATGTATATTTTTGGACAAATAAATTCCTTTTTTGGAGCTTGAATCCACTAAATTATAACAGAATGATGATTTTTGGATGATCTGCCAATGTGAATCTCAAATTGCAACTATGACACATACAGACTGGTAACCTGGGACAGCTTAAGCGATGACTGATCAGTGCTATGTGAAATGGATTTATGATTTCATAAAAAATAATTAATTTGAACTCAGTACACAGAGAGAGCAGAAAGGAAGTTTTGTGTGTGTGTGTCCTTAGGGTCAATAAAGAGCCTCTGAACTTACAGTAGCTTTTAGCACATTCTCTAACAGAAAGCTCTCAGTCTCACAGAATACACTCATCCCTCTTTCATCTGCAGTTTTGTAATGAATGCTGTGTGTGTGTGTGTGTGTGTGTGTGTAAAGTGCTAATTCTGTGCAAAGCAGCAGCTGAAATGTCCTGTCAATAACTTATCGACTCGTAGCGCTCAATAAAACCTATCAGCTAATTAGAAAGGCACGTGTTTAATGTGGACTAATCAATCACTTTTAACCCTTAAGACACACACATGAACACACATGTATCCTTATGACATTGTGATGTCCGGTCTCAAAAAAATATGTACCTCTATGCACTTTTTGTGCAACGCTGTTTTTATGTACCTTACTGCACGTTTCACTGTAGTTTTAATGAGAAATGTCCGCTGCGCTAAAACCGGTTCAATATGTGTACCCCTGCACATTTTTATTATGTTTATAAAGGTATGTAATGCAGTGGTTCAGAATTGAAATATCCAAACGCAAACCTGATATAAAACACATTAGTTGATGCTACCGTGTCATTTCAACTTCCTTTTACACAGATTTAACTATTTTGCTGAACCGCAGTTACACAGGATTGAACCGGAGCTCCTCGCCTCGCAAGTACATATGAAAGGAAAGGAAAGGAAAGGAAAGGAAAGGAAAGGAAAGGAAAGGAAGGGAAAGGAAAGGAAAGGAAAGGAAAGGAAAGGAAAGGAAAGGACAGGACAGGACGTGACTAGTGGCCAGGTATGGTTTCCCATACTAGGAATTTGTGCTCTGCATTTAACCCTTCCAAGTGCACACACACAGCAGTGAGAAGTGATCAACCACGCACACACACACCGTGAACACACACCCGGAGCAGTGCTGCGGCGCCCGGGGAGCAGTTGGGGGAACGGTGCCTTGCTCAAGGGTCTCACCTCAGTCGTGGTATTGCAGGTGGAGAGAGTGCTGTTTATTCACTAACTCCACCCACAATCCCTGCCGGACCTGGGACTCGAACCCACAACCTTAGGGTTACAGGTCCGTTACGCCAGAGCTGTGGGTCATCAGTGTAGCAGTGGTAGGAGAAGTCATGTGCCTGTATGAGGGGAACCAGTGATGTAGTGTGTGTGGAGAAGAGGAGGGGTCCTAGAACCGATCCCTGAAGAACCCCAGTGACCAGCTGATGTGTTTTGGATTCCTCTCCTCCCCAGGCCACCCTGAAAAAACTACCTGTGAGATATGTAGGATTCAAACCAGCGAAGTGGAATTGCAGTGATGCCCAAAGATGAGAGGGTGGACAGGATGATCTGATGACTGACAGTGTTAAAAGCAGGAGATAGATCCAGCAGAATGAGAACAAGAACTGACTAAGAATAAGAACAATCTAGTGACGCGCATTGGTTAAATGATCTCTGGAGAATTTGTAGTGAGCTATAAAAAAACATTCTGCTGATGGTGGTTTTAAAAATGTGTGTGTGTGTGTGTGTGTGTGTGTTTCAGCCCTGCTGGGCCTGCTGCTGTTTGGGGTGGTCTGGGCTGTGACGGGACCCTTGTGCCTTCCAGGACAGAACCTCTTTGGCCTGGTGATTCTGTTCCTGTCAGCCGTGTGTGGAGGAAAACTCATCAGTGTCTTCAGATTACCCAGAAGCCCTCCAGTACCACCTCTACTGGGTAAACAATGCTGAAGTAGCATAGTTATTTAAGACGACTAACCCTTCATCTGAAATACATGAACAATAGATCTGTATGAATGCACACTCATGCATTCTGTATATGTGATCTTAATGTGTGTGTGTGTGTGTGTGTTTCAGGGATGCTGCTGGCCGGTGTGGTGTTGCGTAACGTGCCGTACGTCACAGATGCTGTGTATATTGATCAGACCTGGTCTGCAGCTCTGAGGAACGTTTCTCTTGCTGTGATTCTTACCAGAGCCGGGCTGGGACTCAACGCTGCTGTACGTGAGTGTGTGTGTTTGCATGTGTTTCAAATCCAAAACGTTAAACACTCTCAGTGAAAAGAGAGACTAAATAGCTAATCATATGTGTATATATAGTATTGTTAAAAGCGATATATAATAAAAGTGACTGATTGATTGATATGTGAAACTATCACAGACAGCTACAGTATCTACTAATCCTTGTGTCAGTAACAAACACACAAAACATTGGTAGAAACATAGATAAATAGGTAGAAAACTCTAAATTACACAGCCTGAGATGACAAAGAACAATTTTTTGTGATTTTATGGTGTCTTCACATCATGAATATTTTATTTCTTAATTTTTCCAAGTGAAAAAGGCACAGATATTGCAGATGGATGCATATTCACTATTCACAAATGTTCTTACTAATGTAGTGAGACCTATTGAACATGGACTAGAGAGCACAGAAGAAACAGAGCTAACATGGGTGTAACTGAAATATCATGATACGTTACTCTCATGGCATACTGAACCCTAACAGTGCATCAAAAGACAAAAAATATGACAGTTTTTTATTGCTAGGGCACATTTCTCAAAACGTGGGTGTGTTTTTCTAAATTCTTCTCACAGCGAGTGCAGCATCAGTGTGTAAGGTCCCGCCTTTTTGGGCTGGATGCATGTCTCCCTGGCTACTAAAGAGAACGCTCCTCGGTTTTTCATTTTAGTTTCTAAATTTCCTTTTGGTCTTAAATTTTACTTTTAATTTTACTTTACGTTTAAGTTTACCTCATTCTAGATATGAATTATCATCTGCCTGTTCGATGGAGACCCACTATGACTCCTGTCTGAAAATACAATGCCATTAGCTTTACTAATGCTGCTCAGAGATTAGGGACAGTTACCCTCCTTCGCCAGCCGCTTACTGCTTGCTTACTAACAAAGAAATCATTTTATATATCCTAATCTTATCTAATTTGTCAAGCACTAGTGACACGCAGGAATTAAAGGTCCCCGAAAGCACACAAACTGCTTCACCCTCGGAGCCTCCAGTAAGTCCTAATTGATACATTTGTATGCATAATGGCGTCTGGCCCATGTTAATAGTCACAAAATGCTTTCAACCTTCTAGAATGAATCAAGAATTAATTTATTCGTCAGGTAAAGTTAAGCCAATTGACATTGTAAGGATCCGCCTATTTTGAGGCTGGATTGCTGCGTGTCGCTCCCGGCTATACTACAGAGAAGAAGACTCCCAGGGAATTTCTAACTTTTGTTTCTTTAGGTTACAAAGTTACAATTTTACTTTACGTTTAATGTATAATTTTACGTTTGAGGTTACCTCGTTTTAATCTGACTCCAATTTTAAGTAATTATTATATTTAGATTGCAATACCAAACTTAGGTTTGATAGCTAGTTTTAGTTTGAGTTATTTTAATCTTTGAGACCTGATTATTCTGGATGAGATATCCTTTCAATGAGGACCTAATGCGTCGGAGTTGGCGTCCCATACTCACTAACATAACCTCGCCAGTCTGATCATTTTGCTCAGAGGTCGGAGGAAGAACTATTACTCCTTTGTGTACCGCCTACTGCTTGTATTTATGCAAAATAAGTATTTTGTATAGCCTTAGAACCATACCCGACGTGTCCAAACTTCAGCGATACGCAGAAATCAGAAGTCTTCAGATACAATATGCCACACTGCTCTATTGTCCTGCGCTCCCGTTTCTCAGTATCCTGGTCATATAATTATGCGCACAAAAGAGTCCTCTCATTCTACCGGTCATAGTGGATTTCGACACTCCAAGATTAATCAGGAATAACATTTAATTTATTCTTCAGGTACAGTTAAGCCAATTACATAATTTAAACAATGTGAAACTCAATTCAATTAAATTCAAAAGAATGCATAGCGTTGATAGAGTAAGAAAGAATATTAATCCAATTTACAGAATCAAATAATATGAAATTCAAATCAGTCTCTAGTTAGAAGAATTACCTTTGGAAGTTTTCCAGACCGTGCTTTCACACGGAGAATCTGTTCAGCAGAAAGTTCCTACTACATTGATTTCTCTTTCACCTTATATACACCGACCAACGCACACACATACCTTCAAACACAAAAGATCATTCGTCTTTTAGATCTTCCTGCAACCCCCAGATTTTAGGAGGGGTGGATTGGAAAAGATCCCAGATAAGCTTTTATGGTTATATGGCTTACTCTTGGGCTACGAGAGAGTCCTTTGTTTTCCATCCCAGCAGGTCAAGACAGGGCAGAGACGTCCTTTTGACAATGTTTTCTTGGAGGAATTAAATTAAATTTCTTTATATCTTACAATAATAATAAAGTATAAGTGCCTTTCCCGAGCTCAAGGATTCATCTCACCTCACAAAAATATTAATAATAAAAGAGAGACGTTTCTGTCAGAGAGACAAAAACTACACCGGGGTCAAGTTGATTTAGTTTTCGTATTCGTGACACACTCAGCGAAAAACACCAATAACTTTAAAACGACTTGGCCTTAAAAAGTCTAAACGAGTGACCGCCAAAAGGGCAAAGCTGATTATGTTTCACAGCCGATGTTTTCATTATTTTCGCTCTATATAAAGAGCACTGCCCCGCAAATGCCGTCAGAATGTGCACGAAGCCGGGAGAGCTCGCTCTCAGTTGGGACCGTGGAGAAAGTGCAAGTTTTCCACGTTTTTTGCTGTAGCTCAGTTAGCGGTGTTTTTGTAATAGCTTCTTTGTCTCAGCCTTTTATGCATGTTGTCCACATTTGTGGACAGTTATTTAACTTTATTTAGACTAGTATACCTGTTTGGCATTCAAAATGCAAATTTGTCTCCATTTTTATGTGTAAATGGCCCATGTTGATAAATTCGTTTAATACAATATAATATAATTTATGAAGTAAAAAAGAAGAAAAAGGTTTTGAAGAAAAAAAAACTTTTACTCAAAATTGTTGTAAAATACTAGCGTGTTAGTCTAAATG
>JAUCMT010000025.1:712148-722576 GCA_032357475.1 Enteromius thamalakanensis | reverse complement strand
GGAATTTGATTTTTATAAAGGAGTGTTAAGTTTTGATTGCAGTGTTTCATTTTGGTGTAGATGTGAGTTGTTAATCCACTAGAGCTGTGTCTAATTATTTTGTGTGTAGAGTTTTGACATAATGGGCCAAATTTTGCAAAAAGTGTGTAAGCAATCGGCAAAAACGTAAAATATTTCCAATATTGGGAGGTCATTATAAAATAAACAAAAATAGACAAAATTTATATCTAGACTTTGCCCATTGTTCAATAGAAGTAAAAAAACAATCTGTGAATTACCCACTGTTTATTGGAGGACACATTTTGACATTATGTAACGGTGGCGACCGACCAAGTACAATATTTTTAAGGGAGGTTCGGGCGCCAGTCAGGTTTAAAGCTGACAAAACATTATAATTAACCCAGGATAGCAAAAAAAAAAATTACATAGTTGCATAATAATAAGTAATAGGCCAAACAGACAGGTGATGCCACCTTCCTTAAGTATGACACATCTATATATACTACTTCCTTCCACCAGTAATTGAAACAACTCCAGCCATTACACAAAACGAAAGTGAAAGTAAGATGGTTGTTGAGGTATAGAGTTTTGGCATTGCCACAGTGGGTGATCCAGAATCAGAGTACCACTGCAGGACGTGTGTGTACTGTAAGTCAGTTTATAACACAAACATGTGGTAAAGATCTTTCTGTGTGTGTGTTAGGGATTTGTGGTTAAAGAAATCTGGGGAAAATGGTCTGGGGAAAAGGCAACCGATCAATCATACGTGGACAGGCACTGATCCATTTATATCTCTCTGAGTAAGCAAAAACCAGCACACCCTCAAACACAACCCTAGAGACACATAAACTAAACTAATACAAAGACCCGCTAAACAATGCAAACACATGCACATAATTAAACACAATAACACACATTTATGCACGCTCAAACTCGCACACTCACAAACACCGGAGTTTCTGAAAGGCACCTCTAAATGTTCACATCGATTGGTGAAATGCAAGGTCGATTGTCAAATTCAGCCGAGTGGAACAACTGGATGCTTAAAGAGGGTCATTTACTGTCCATGGACTGTACAAGGTCCAAGTCATCAGTGATGAGATCTAAATACTGTATGTTAATTAACTCTAACTTGGACCAATAGGCAAAGACCAAAAACTACCTTCATAGCAATGCATATAGAGTTAAGAGAAGACACTACATGCAAAACCATTGTTTTTTTATTTCTGTAATGTGTCTTTTTGGTGGAAACTGGTGGAAAGAAAACAACTGAAATACACATTTAAGTGACTATTTAAAGATGGTCTGTTTGCATCGCTAGATTTATAGATTCATATATAATTCACACTGATTTATCTAATATTTTATCCCTTAAAACATGGTGAGAAGTCCCCCCCCCTTCTCCTGGCTGTTTCTGATTTATATAGCAATAAAAAAAGAGATATCAAAAATCCCTTCTGTATAAACCTTTACCTCTAATATCTCAACAAAATGAAAAAATAATTTTCCACCTTCTTTTACTATTACTCTTGAAACTTGTAATACAAAACCATAGTCTTAATGAACTTTTAATTAATCAATTACGGAAGTTCGGTTTCATCTATTTGCTGTAATATTAAAAAAATATATAAATGTTCACCTTGTCTGTGGTGGTTTGTTTTTGTTACAGAAAATAATAATCAGAATTTCTGATCTTATGCACAAAGATGTAGTTGATATGTTACAGTCGTTCTTCTCTGCCTCTTTTTTATTCTCTAGGCATTTCCCCAAACCTTTTGCCTTCCTCTCTCTCTTTTGCCTTCTGTCTGTTTTAGAAGAACAATGTATCTGTGGTGAATAAATTAGTTTTACTTTGCAGCCCCTGGGGCTCTACATCCCATAATTATAAGTCTGTTCAGCATGGTAACCATGGCGACGCCGACGCTTCCCCGGCTCTCTGATGTGCTCTATGACATAAGTGTGACAGCATTGTCCAAGTCTTCTGCAGCAACACAATAATTCTCTGTGTACACAGACCAAAATATATCTTATTCCTTTCATTTTTATTAAAAAAGTAACCAAAATTGTCATGCATAATTTACATTTACCAGTGCTATTTTAGTAAAATGGAGATACTATTACATTACATTTTGTTTTATTATTATTTATGACTATTATTACCAGTTGTATAAATGTTTAACATTTTTGTTGTTATTTTTATGTCTACAAAGTTATTTAATTTTTTGCATTTCAGTTTTAGTTCAGTTTTAGTTTTTCATTTTAGTATATCAAGTTAATGTAAAAGAATTATAATAGAAATTCTAAAATAAATTATTATTTCTTTTTATTATTTCAGTTAACATTTATTTCATTTCAATTACCAAAAATATTTTAAAGTTTTATTTCAAAAGACTATAAACTATAATATAATTTGCACAGCAGGAGGGTTAGAAAAATAAATATGTCTGTGAAAGTCCCCCATTAGACTTCCTGTGTATGCTGAATTTTGCTTAACCGGACATCCATTCTTCAGCCTCTATGATAACAACCTCAATAAAGATGTCAAACCATGGACAAAACCGCTCCTATTTCAGTATTGACCCTTAGAAGTCTCTTGAGTTCACGTGGATCAGGAGAAAATCCTGACATCCCATTAAAACCAGACAAAACGCTCAGTAAGCTCCATCATGCCTCATAAATATTGACATGAGAATTTGAAAACACAGTTATTGTGATCCAAAGGAGAAGAGATCAGCTGCTTGGTTTGATGTCCTTGTGGACTAAACTTCCCTTAAATGTGCTGATGTAACAACACTGACTTTAATAGCACTCTTTATGGTTTTAAACAGAAATAAGGCTTTATATAATATGTGGTGCCTCTGTTTCAAAAGTTTCTGTTTCAAATGACTAAGAAAAACAAGGTTTATTCACAATAAAAATAGACTAGGTATGCATTATTTAAGGGAAATAAAGTGCATTTATTTTGATAAAAAGTTCAATTGCAATATAAAAGGCTAAAATGCTTTTTAATATTTTTAATTCAAATTAATTTAATATTTTTTGTTTTTGTGTTCAATTTTGTTTATTTTAATCTCTGTTTAATTTTTAATAATTTTCATAATTTTTGGTGTTTTTTATTTTACAGTAAATAATATATATATAATTTAATTAAGTTTTATTTGATTTATTTTCAAGTTAAAATAAATGAAAATGAGAAATACTGCCTTGTCAACTAGCTGAAATATAATATACCTTTTAATATTTTATTAATTTATGATTTTTCCCCCTATTAACGTTAATAATATTTTTTTATATTTTATTTTATTTTTTCATTTTTTACTTTTTGACTTTAAAATTTGAACCAAGGTTGTGATTATACATATTTAAAAAAAATATTTCAATACATACATAATTAATTTAACAATGCAGACCAGAGTGGTATGCAACACAAATTGTTACAAATATTGTGATTCTAGTTTTATTATGATGCATGCAAATATAATATAGATAAATAAATGGGCATGTATCATTGCTATTGCTCAGATTTAGGGTTAATGATTTAAGTGTGTTTATTCTGTGGACTTGACCCATCCAAAACATTACAGCAAACACATAACAACATGCTGACATGCACTCACAGCATCTTATCTAGAGTATTACCCACCCACTACATCTCAACACTGTAGCTAGGATGCAGCACTCACATTCTCTTCAGAAAAAGTTCAATCTCTTTCTTGTTCTCTTGCACAAACGCACACTGCACGCTGCAGTATGAGGCCAGAATGTCAATGCTGAGATGTTTGTATAACGCTGTGTCAATCCTGAGTCAACACTTCATCTGCGAATCTACATCTACAGTTCTGAACAAAGGACTATATGTGTGTGTGTGTGTGTGTGTGTGTGTATTACACTTTGGTTGAGTTGGGAGTCCCGGAAGTTCAGGCAAGACATTGCAGGTCACGCACGAAAGCCCAAGACTCTTACCCGCATAAAATACTGATTTCTATACGGCATTTTAGTCCTGCTGCATTGGAGTCTGATCTTATGCTTTTTGTCAATCTAATGTTTGTGTGTGTGTGTGTGTGTGTGTGTGAGAGAGAGAGATGAACAGTGGGGTGTGTTTGTGAAGGGTATACCTTCATGAAGGTCTGCCAAGCAGGCCACACACACACACAGCCAAACTTTCCACATTAATCATCAGCTTTCACTCTCCGCATTTAAGCAAAGATAAATTAAGTTGATTGTAGAATAACTTATTGTAGTCCAGCTAACAAATACATAAAAAGCCATCTATCTGTTTCTCTCAATCACGCATAAGTCCTTAGCAACCACCTAACAACCACCCAGCAAGCACTTTCACCTTCAATCAACTGCATGTATAACCTTGCTTGGGTAACCTTCACTTCTGCAAACACAAGATTGGAATTCAATACATCAAATAAAAGGGCAATTCCACGGCTGTTTTGTTAACTTTTAGACAAGGTTTTGTCTCGTCTCCAACAAACTCCTTTTCTAGCTGCACTTAAAATACACTGAGTCCACTCTAGGTCAGTCTAAAAACAGGCCTCTCTACATGATGAGAATGTTTATTTGTGGCAAAAACAGTAAATGCTTAGACCAAAATGAACACCAATGCATGACTAAAGTGCCATTTCCTACTAAACCCATGAATGTATGAATTAGCCTGTCGCATGTTTTTTTTTTGATCGCGTTGTGGGTGTGTGAATGACGCCAAGCGTACAGCCTGAATCAGGCGGCGTCTGGCTAAACGGTGCATGTGTAAATGACTTCTGAAGCTTCCTACGCTGAACACACACACAGAAGCCAATGCAGGGGAGGAGTTTCTTCTTTTCGTTCTCTTTTTGAGACTTCCAAACTTTTAAAGACACAGTTCATCCAAAAAACCTGTCATCATTTACTCACCCTGATGCCGTTCCAGAAGCACATGGCGTTTATCCTCCTGTGGAGCACAAAAGGGGATGCAGAATGTCAAAGCTGTGCTGTCACAATTTTTTTTTAATGAACATTGCTTTATTAGACATTGCATACCCACTCAACTCAACCGCCAGCCTGCCGCTCGTCATCATTGGTTCAGTTTCTTGTTTTTAGGTCACAAGCAGGTCATGACCTATAAGTACGTCACAGGTTAGGGAAGTTTCATAAGCCCTTGCCTGACTTCACTGATTACAATCCCTAATCTATGGCTTATTAAGACATGATATGTCAACATTGTGACAGGTGCCAGTGGATTACGCACTTCCTCTGATTCATCCAGCAGACGTGCCAAACAGACGGTCAACCCAAGCAAAGTTCGGCAGACTGTGACGTCATGACCGAGACGGGATAAGACAGTTTCCTTTTTCCCTGTTTAATTGAAGATGGATAATCCTGTTTGGGCGTTTCGGGTCAAACTATTCAGATGGGGATTAATCGGAATCATTTATAAAGCACATCGCTTTTGCTTTTAGAGCCATTAATGGCTTTTAATATACAGTTACATTTTTATAAATTGCTTTTTTAGAGGTAACAGAGAGGCTGGGTGTGTGTCAAGAGGGGGAAAGTCAAGTCAGCTCAGAGAGAGAGAGAGAGAGAGAGAGAGAGAGATGCGGAAATCTTTCCGTTGAGACACAGCAAGGACAAACTATCGATCTGATCCACACTCCTGTCAACGCAGACCGTCCAGAGCACAGAATCACGCCAACTCTCTCTCTCTCTTTATGTTCTGCCCTCTTCAACATCACACATACTTTATAAATTCAAAAAAAAAAAAAAACCCTAAAAGAATCCCACATAAACTTCCATAAAGAATTCTGCCCTGAGAAATAAAATGTAATAAAATAAGTAAATAAAATAAAATAAAAATTAAGAATATGGAATTATAATTTACTTTAAAAAAATGAGCTGAACTTAGGATCATTAAGAATTTTAGCATGACCATTAAGTACTTCCCTGACACAATTAATTACTTTATGTAAAGGAACAAAATAATAATATTATAATTATACGATTATTTTTTTTTATTTATGACAATTTATTTAAAAATAGTTTTCATATTTTATTTATACCATACGCCAATTTTAAGGAAAAAATAAATAAATAAATAAATCTTTGAATTTTAGTATTTGTTACGATATAATGATAATCATTGAAAATAATGCTAAAGAAAAATATCCAGGTGCATAAAACATTATGCAATTTTTGACTGAACCTCATGGAAATGTATATAAATAAATAAACAAATAAATAAATAAAAATAAACTATTTTTTAATTATCACAATTTATCACAGTCTGTGGGTTCGACTCAGGCTGAAGTGTCTATGAAGAGTTGAAAATGAACTGTCCCATTCTCCTTTAACCATTGATTTAAGTCTTTGCATTAATGCTAGTCTACTAGAGAACTGATGTAAATCAGTGTACCTGTTGGCCCTAATTGAAATTCTGTCCTACTACATTTCCATATGAGAACACACAGTGGTGCCAAAATATTTTTTGGACAGTTAAGCCACATTGGGGCACACATTTTTTTGCATAATGTGTCTGAAATGCTGCAGGTTGCCCCCACTATCTTCAGTCTTCAATTCGGTCATTGTTTCTGTCCAACGTCTTGCAATCAACTGTTGTTTTGGTGGTTTTTAATCAGAAGAGCCACTGGTATAGTACATGACATGAGCTAACAAACAAACCCAACATGGCAGTTTTTTCTATACAACATAATATCGTTTATAACGTAAAACAAATGTTTTATGTTTCTTGAAAAATGTACATCAGCTTTCTTAAAATAAATAAATAAATAATGATAATAAAAGAAAGTTTGATTATAATTTTGATTAAATGCAATGACATTAGGTATGTTTTCTAAAGTAATTGCCTTAAAAAGTGTACTTTTTGGGAAACCGTACTTCAAACTCTCAGACGGTAAATGTGATCAATACTTTAAAAAAAATATATTTTTGCCAACACATTAGACATCAAGAACCATTTGGCTGCTATGGGATATTGAGCTAAGTTTTTTTTTTTTTAACCTGCCAACCCTGAGCACTACACAGCAAATACTGCAACTTGCTTTATCAGCATTTCTGAATGAAAGTCAGAAGAAACTGAGAGAATCCATTCAATAAAAGAGAAAGAAAGCGACCCATCAGAGGCTTCCCCAAGAAGGGAGGTCTGGAGAGCGTATAAATGTGGATTCCCAGGTGCCTCAAGAGTGGGACGGTTCAGTTTCATCCCTCCAAGAACAGGAAGACAGTAGAACAGCCGGGCCAGCCTGACTCAAACCAGCAGATAGTGATTGAGAGTGATGGTTAAATGGATTAGAGAGAGAGGGAGGGAGAGGGAGAGAGAGGGGAGGGAGATTTGCCATGAAGCTTTCTGCCCTTGAACACACAGGGCAAATCTGATCCAGTAAAGTAGACAGCACGCGCACTACAAGTCCATATTCTCACTTTTGGATACTTCACACATACACGCGCACCCTGCTCCCAGCATCTCCTGCAGAAGTAGGGCACCGTCCTCCCCTGACAAACCGACGGAGTGTGCATTAAGAAACTCTCCGGCAGGGAGAGATAAAATAAAAAACAAACACGGAAGAACCGCATCTTCGCTGCGGGAGGCGATGCCGTTTCCTCACGGACCCAAGTCGAGCGCGCGGTGAGTCCATCTCAACTACTTCAGCGACCCGGATGAAACGAGCCTGTCAAGGCGTCTCACTTTTGATTTATGTTTGAAACGCCAAAAAGTTGTTTCTGCTAGAGTTCAAACGCAAAACCAGCCATCTCATCGTTAAACGCGAGAGCGTGTTTAATCGCAGTTCCTCATCTTTAGTGGCGGGACGCGTGTGCGACACACCCCGTGCGTTTCCGTTCGCTCTGCAGAGGGAAGACCGATTTCAAACTGTTTTCTGTCGCTAAACTACCACAGTTAGCAACTTTGGTAACGGTTTTTGTGACGGCACGGATGTTGGATTAGCCCCAGGTTGTGTATGAGGAAGATCGATGCCTGTTTGAGATGTTGTACAGTACAGTACGGAGGAGTAGGATGTTCTGTCAGCGAGTGGAACTTGTACGTTTTTACGTGAGGTAGAACGAAAATATAATATTAAACCGTTTTAATTACTTTTCTATACTGTATTAACCACCAACACGGTCAGACTGGTGTTAAATAAACAATTAAAAATACCGGAAATGCTATTTACGCCGTATATTAAATTGTTGAATTTAAAAACTGGTGTTTGCGGTTGCCATGTTGACGACATTACAGTCGTAACGGTAAGATAACGTCATTAACTCATATAATGTTACATTTACCAAACTATTTATTACTAAATGACTTAAAGTTCGTCGTAACTGGCCTCTCAAAGCTAAATAAATGCATATATACACCAAAATATATCTAAGAGACGGTCTACACAATATTAAATGACCAAAAAACTTTTTAAACGAAACCTAGATGTTATGCAGTCTGCAGGTATTTTTTAAAAAGCCATTTCCCCATAAATAATACTTATTATTTGTGAAACATTTAAATATCTTACGTTAAGAACATGTTTTTTTAGGGTTAAAAATATAATATATTAATAATATTAATTAATGTAATCAGGATGATTCAGTCTATTTTCTGACTGGAGTAAAAACACACCCTACCATGCGATGCAAGTGGTTACTTTACCTAATTTTTACATGCATACATTGAATTTGCAACCTTAGAAATGGATGTCATCGCTATGTGCGTATCTGCACATGTGAGACCATCCCTCCTCACTCCTCCCATTTCCCAATGGGAATAAAATGTGGTTCATTCAGGAAACTATTCCATGCAATATTTAACATACAATCTCTGCATAATAATATCTGCATTAGATATGTTGGGCATCCCTTTTGCTTCTCTTCCTCAAAGTCCTGTCTTATATAATTTTTGTCTGTGAAGTGTGTGTGTGTGTGTGCATGTACCACGCATGTTCCTCGCTGCAGACTCGTGTTGTATGCGAGATCTGCCATCTGTCCGGACTGGTGGTGGTTCACAGGATGACATCCAACGTCTGTTTAGGGGGGGTTTGGCAAATTAGACCATCAGCAGAAAGCAGCGCTAAAAAAAACAGGCTGACATCAAGAGCTTGTGTACAAAAGAGCAGTGAAGTTGAACACTGAAATGTGTGGTGTTTGCTTTCAGGACCATGGACAGCAGCTGCTAAAGAGTGAAGGATGCAACCAGGCGGACATTTCTGAGCTTGGAAAAGGGGAAACCCACTTCATGTGGCCTTCAGGACATAAATATGCTCTGCGGTGACGCAGTCCAGGAGCTGCTATGGATGTAGGTCCAAGTAGAAGCATCAGCACCTTTGACCCAACATATCAGGACAGTGTCCAAACACACAGAAGACAAAGAGAAGTCAATACACAAAACAATAAACTTGCTTTACAAGACTTCCCCTCAATCTCATAATAGCAAAACACTTTTATGCACATTTTCTTTTTCTATATATTCTAGTTTTATTTTTGGAGGAATGACTGTGGTGATGTTATGGGATGTTTTAACCTGACCACCGGCGCTGCTGTTCCATGTTAACACGTCCCGCCTTTGAACCCACGGTGGTCCCTTTCCCGTTTCTCTGGACCCTCGGAAATCCCCTCTTATTCGCACACCTGCCATGCGTGCACGCGCGGGACTCCTCTACCTGCTGGTCCATGTGCTGGCGAGAGCAAGAGGCCAGTACGACCTGTGCAAGTCTCTCGTGAGCACGGACGAAGGCGCTGTGTGGGAGCATTACGCGTGCCAACCCAAAGCCCAGGCCATGAAGGAGTACATGCGCATCCGCGTCGAGCCGCCGGGCGTCACCTGCGGAAACCCGCCAGAGAGATTCTGCACTCTGGTAAGTCCTCTGGAAGAAATGAATGCTTTTATTCAACAAGGATGCATTACATTAAACAAAAGTAACAGTAAAATTAATTTATAGCGTTGAAAAAGCTTTCAGAATTTCCACAAACAATATAAAGCAGCACAACTGCTTTCAACATTGATAATAATACAAATTTTGTTTAGCAGCCAATCAACATATTAGAATGATTTCTAAAGGGTCATGTGACACTGAAGACTGGAACATCCCAGAAAAACGAAAAAGGGTTTCTGCGTTAAAACAATTAGTGTAATACTACTTTAAATTGTTGTTTTTCACAAAAAAAGTAAAAGTTTTCTCATTTAATTATATGTTATTTTTTTGGGGAGAAATAAAATATATTTTTCCCTGATTTACAGAAAACAGCCACTAAAATGTAATTCAGGGGTGCGTTTCCCGAACAACGATGTAACTCGCTGATAAACCACCATAGTATGATGCATTGTTTTGCAAACGAACTAGCTACACACGACTGTTTCCTTAACACGGTCGCATCTCCGTCGTTTGAACCACGTTAGTTCAACAACATAGGGCCATTGTTAATGACGTCACACGCATG
>JAUCMT010000025.1:688504-698850 GCA_032357475.1 Enteromius thamalakanensis | reverse complement strand
GTTTGTTAACCCTGAGATAAGATAAACTCTAGGTTTTCCGTTTCAAAAAGGCAGGTTTCTCAAACTCGGGAAAGCAGGGTAACTTAAGCCTGTTTCTGAAAGAGAGGTAACTATTACTCAGAGCCAATTACCGTGGTAACTTACTCTGTGAACCTAACCTGGTCGGGAGCAGGTTTTAATCTCTAAACTCAGAGTTTCTGTTGATCTCCTCCCCTTTTTTAAAGACAAAGCGGTATTTCTCGCCGTAGCTTTAGTCATTCAATGCCCACATTTTGAACACAAACAGACAAGAAAGTAAAGAGAATAGCTTGTCCTTTTTTTGGAAGATCCCATAGATGAATAGGCTGTATTAATTCGTGTAAATAAAAAAGAGAATTACATTATGGTGACTCGTAATATCTGCGCTCCACTGATAATGGCTTTTTAGAGTCGCGGTGTACAAGTTTAACTCTTGAGTTAGTTTACTCAGAGTTGATTAACCTTACTCAGATCAGCTGTTCTGAAACCCAAAACTCTTGAGTTTCTAATCTCTGGGTTGGGCAACTCAAGAGTTCAAGTTGTTTGAACCTCCTTTCTGAAATAGGTCCCAGGCCTGGTGCACCGGGTGACAAACACAAAAACAAAAATAAAGGACAAGTGTAAGGGATTACTAACTGTATGAGTATCTGGCCTGCGGGACACTGGGCATGACTAGCTTCTGAAGAAGTGGTGACTTACAGCGGTGACTCAACACAAACAACAGCGTCAGTCACATTTTTAAATGAAAATCAAGCTTTGTGAGGGAGGCTAAAAGAAATGTCAAGAGACTAGAGAAGGAAGTGTACAAGAAGTTGTTCACACAGAAATAAATTCTGTCATCATTTTACCAGTAATTGATTTGAATCTTAAGTAGATGTAAATAAGATTTTAGGAATGTGCAGATGACACGAGAGTAAGAAAATAACTTAATTTTTAGGTGAACTATTTATGTACTAAGTCCTGCTGTCAGTCAGTAAATACTCTTAGAAACTGAAACAGGGCTAAACAATGGGAGCAGTGGGGGATTAAATATTACATCCTGTTTTTAAATTCAGGTTATGATTAATTAAAAAAGAAAATCTGGTTCCCTTTCAGTCGGTCACTCCGAGTCATGCTGGTGACGTCTCCGTTTCCTTCTTCAGGGAACGAGGGTTACAATACGTAACCGAGACGTTACTTTTGTATAACTATTTTTTCGCGTTGCATTGCACGAAATCAGTTTCATATATTCGACCACATTAACGGCGTAATTGAATTTGACCCACAATCAGAAAATGTGTCAAATATTTGCAGATCACATCTGTGTCCGCTAGAAATGTCAGAAATCTTTGCAGATGCAAATCATGTCGAATTCATGCATCATATTTCTGCTTTTCAGAATTCTTAAACCTTTTAATAATATCCATGACTTTTCAGTCTTTTTTTTTTTTTAAGTCTGCAATCAAAAAGCAATGTAATATTTTTGAACATGAATATTAATATAAAAATATACATTCACTATAGACATAAATATAAAAAATATATATATTTTTTTCAAATAATTTATATTTTATTTTTACGATTGTTCTTTATGTATTATAAACTAGTCAGTGAGAATACTTTTACTCACCAGTAACATTAAAATGAACAAAAAAAATATATTAAGCAGCACATTGGTTTTCAACACTGATGAGAAATATTTCTTGAACGAACCTGTATCCTGAAAACACTGAAGACTGGAGTAATGCTTGCTAAAACAAATTCAGAAAATGAATGAACTACATTTTGATTCTTCATATTATTTATTAATATTACTTTTTACTCTATTTTTCATTAAGCAAATAGAACCTTGGTAAGCATAGGTCACTTTCTCCAACTATATAAACGATTAATCGCCATTAATCACATCCAAAATAAAACATTTTCTTTACATAAAACATGTGCGTGCACTGTATATTTAATATGTATATATTAATACACAGTCATATATTTTGAAAATATTAACATTTACATATTTATATATCAATAAATACATATAAATATATTTACATATACAATGGTATATACACTTATTACACGGCTCTCTGGAATGCTTGATTCTGATTGGTCAGTTGAGACATTTGCAGGTTCGTTCTTTTCGAATAATAACCGCTCCAAAGTAATAAATAAGCCCCTTCAGCATACAAGACCTGATGATCACACTGACGGGGCTTATTTCTGCGATAACTACCAGCTGCCTGTACATTATCCCTTACATAATAAATCTACACAGAACACACATATATTATGCTAAAAACTAAATATTTTTGTATGCGAATAATCATTTGATGGCACTAATAAACTTATTTTAAATGACTATATTTAAGTTTTATTTGTGCAGTGGCATTTTTGTAATCTAGACATTAAAAACTACATCTAATTAAGTTACAAGTTTCTAACTTGAGGATGAACGGCTGTTAAAAGTTAAGCAATTATGAGAACTGACTTCGAGAACTGTCACTGTGGGCTATTCTTTGAATGATACCAATTATCTGTTAACTAAATATTAAAGAAGTGAGAACAGATTTCTAGCTGATAATAAATGTGTGAGTAATGACAAAAACATGAGCTGATTATCGGTCCATCTGTAGTTGTAGGTTATACAGACAGGAAGTGTGAGTTTGAGCTAAACTAGATTCAGGGTTTCAGGAGCTAAAGCCGCTTTATCATTTTTATTCTCTCTTTGTCGTTCTCTTACATACACGCACCTTGTTTCTCCCCTTTAATTTATTTTTTATTCTCCGCGTGCCTGGTTTCATAAATCAGATGATGTATTTCCCAAGATGCACCGCGCTGTACAAGTGAGTGTGTGTACATCTTTATTAAGCAGCATTTGTGTATATCGCAGCTCCTGTGAGACGGAGTACAAAAGGAAACCAGTGTTTATTTCTCTGTCGAGGTGTGAATCTGATATATCGACACAGATCCTGAACACATGCTGAATAGACAGATTCAAAGCCGTCATATCCGAACGCAGCCGTCTCAGCGTGAACTATAGTTAGATGATCATCGTCTGCGTGATTTTATAAAGCGAGCTGATAGAATTGACCCAGATTTTTAATGATGTGTGTGTGTGCACCAGGAGTTGGCGCTCACAGATCAACACTCCCTGCAGTCTTTGCTTTTAATAAAAGCCCACAAGTTCTTGACTGTAGTTTTACCATGACAAGTGTGTGTGTGTGTGTGTGTGTGTTCAAAATCTGTCTTCGCTCACAATCTCTTTCTTCTTGTGTTTGGTTTACATCTGTGCATTACACACACTTTCTACCTGCTTCTGTTTTTGTCAATAAATCAGACACTTCTATCTCTATCACGTCTCCTGACAGAACACTGCCTGCTTTTGTGAAAAAGAAATGTGCTTAATTGTGTTGAACGCGTAGATTTGCTGAACTTCAAAAAAGTACATTAAAAAAAACTATACATGCAGATAAGGGTTTTTCACCAAAAAATACTAATTCTGCCATTAATTACTCACCGTCCTGTCATTCTAAACCTCATCTAAGTTCTAAGTTAATCTTGGGAAAACAAGTTAAAGGTAGTAAAGGCATGGTTAAAATAGAACAAGCATTAGTAATTAAACCTTAATGTTACGAAGCAACAGTAAAAGAATACTTTGTGTGTAGAAAGAAAACAAAAATAACGACTTTATTCAACTATTCTTCTATTTTGTGTCAGCTTTTGGTGCACTTTCAAGTACCAATGTGCATTCTTCTTGTAAACAAGACGCAGCAAATTTTTTGCATACCAAAAATATTCTCTTCAAAATTATACTTGAACCAATGATGTTACATGGAATACTTAAATAACATCTTCCTGGGCCTGGAAACATTTCAGATACATTGCTATCTACGCAGGGTCGGAGAGCTCTCTAATTTTCATCAAAATATATTAATTTGTTTTCCCAAAGATGAACGAAGGTCTTTTGGTTTTGAAATGTAAAGATTGGGTAAACTATCCCTTAAAAGCCAATTGAGTGTATTTAAAGAAAGAATACATTTTTGACATTTTTTTAAAGGAGTCATACAAATTGTCAACAAGCTAATATGATTCTTTAGGGTCTAAATGGACAGTTTGTAATATAGTTTGTTTTAAAATTTCTCAAAGCTCAGTTTACCCTGTAAAAATCTGCTCTTTAATCACTCTGTTCTGTGTACTTCCCCTTTAAATCTTCACAAGCTCCGCTGACTCCGCCCCTCTTTACAGATGCGCTCTCTGAGGATCTTTTTTTAGCCGTATTCATAGTGAAACTTGCTAATTAGCAAATTATTAGGAAAGGTAATTTGCAAAGATTCATTAAAATACATTATACTCAATGCTTCTGTAGGTGAGGCTGGATCATGAATGATTCGAGCGAACAAACACATTTCGGTTGATCAAGGGCGCGTTTCCCTTCAGAACCAAACGTAACTTTAATCCTCCGCGTCTTCAGTCTCTCAGATGTTGGGAGTAAATGACTACTGCTCTGTTCATTAATACATTCAACAACAAAACACCTCAATCTCTTAGGAGTCTTGTTTCTTTCTGCGTCTCGGTCTGATGAAGGTTCACTCAGGGCGGGTCTGAGAAAAGACACCAGTTCAACGCTGCTGTCAATCGACTATTGTGGGAGTGGCCTCTGTCGCTGTGACGCCACACCCACATGCATTTGACAATGGCTTGATTTCAGAAGGGGCAACTTATTTTTATTAAATTAAAAGAAATCTACTGGTGGATCTTTATCATTGTAGGGTGATTGTGTACATTTCAGTCCAAACCACTTGAAAAAGTGCATGTTAACATTAAGTGCCTTTTGTAATAATAATAAATGAAACATTTTCACTTAAAGTACATTGTTTTAATAATCTTTTGTCATGCTTTAAAGACGTACATACAAAAGCCCATGCTTGTCAGTATATTCAACTTATATCATATTTCAAAGAGTAATGACATCACTTATAAAGACACACTGCTTAAAAAAGCACTTGTAACTTAACCTAACTGCATAAATGTTATTTAAACTATAATTCATTCTCGTTCATTGTTAGCATGCAATTAAGTGCTGGAAAACAAGATTTATTTGGATAATAAGCAGTCTTTTTAAATGTGTTTCTTTTTCACAAGGGTGTCTCTGTCTCTCTGTCTGCAGGAGAATCCATACCTCTGCAGTGATGAATGTGACGCGTCTAACCCTGACCTGGCTCACCCGCCACAGCTGATGCAGGACCGCGAGCGCAGCGGCCTCATCACCTACTGGCAGACGGTCACGTGGCGGCGGTATCCCGAGCCTCTTCAGGCCAACATCACCCTGTCCTGGAACAAAACCCTCGAACTCACAGACGACATTCAGATCACCTTCGAATACGGCCGGCCCACTGTCATGGTTCTGGAGAAGTCGCTCAATTTCGGCCGCACGTGGCAGCCCTTCCAGTACTACGCTGATGACTGCATGGATGCGTTCAACATAGCGCCGAGGCGAGCGCGCGATCTGACTGCGGCCAACGTCACGCGCCTCATCTGCACGGAGCAGTACTCACGCTGGGTCGGGTCTAAGAACGAGAAGGTAGTGCGCTTCGAGGTGCGCTCCCGCTTCGCCATCTTTGCCGGCCAGAAGCTGCTGAACATGGAAGGCCTGTACACGCGGATGGAGAGCATGAAGGGTTTAAGAGATTTCTTCACGTTCACCAATCTCAGGCTCCGCCTCCTCAGACCTGCTCTCGGAGGAACGTACGTCCAGAGAGACAACCTGCTGAAATACTTCTATGCCATTTCTAACGTGGAGGTGCTGGCCAGGTGAGAAAACACACAGATTACAGCAACATCTACCCGTGTTAAATGGATAGTTCACTCAGAATTGAGCAATGGTTTACTCAAAAATGAATTTTGTCACCCCTAAGCCATCGTGGGTGCATATGACTTTCTTCTTTCAGACGTACACATTCAGATTTGTTTTCAAATTGATCAAGCTTCAAAAAGCGCATATATCTGCCGTAAAACTAACCTATACACCTCCAAGGAGTTAATATAAGTCTTATGAAGTGGGTCGATTGGGTTTTGTAAAAAAAATTATATTTTTAAAATTATTAAAAAGTGTTAACTCCTTAGAGGTGTATGGGTTAGTTTTATGACCACTATCCAGTATTACATTTACAATACATTTTAAAACAGCTCAGACTGTGTTCGTCTGAAAGAAGAAAGTCATACACACATAGGATGGCTTGGGGGTGATAAATTACGGGGCAATTTTCATTTTTGGGTGAACGATTCTTTTAATTATTCATCCTCTTGTTGTTTCAAACCCAGAAGACCTTTGTTAGTTTTCAGAACACAAATTAAGCTATTTGTGATGCAATCCGAGAGCTCTCTGACCCTCCATAGACAATACCGCATCTGTAATGTTATGTTTTGGGCACAAATATAATTGTTGTGTTGTTGTCAGTGAAGGGCAGGGAGCTCTCGGATTGCATCCGAAATGTCTTCATTTGTGTTCTGAAAGGGTTTGGAATGAAATAGTGGTGAGTAATTATTGACATTTTGGGTAAACTACCCCTTTAAATATTAAGACACAGTAACACAGCCAATGGCATACGTTTAGGGGCGGGGCTATCTGTTTGACTGACCGATGCTAGATGGGTTGGAGGCTTGGAAATTTTTTTTTTTTAACATTGCAGGTCAAAGTGTCTAAATAATTTTTGGTCCCAAATTTTTATCAGTAGTCCGCTGTATTAAATAATTTTTGGGTATAAAATGCCACTGTTCACTTTATTATACTCAATTACAAATGTGAACTATAGTGTCCTTCACCCACTACTTAAACTTTAACTTTAAAAATTAAATCTGGTGTGCAAATAATTTTACTTTTTTTGACACACACACACACACACACACACAATTATTAATATATATAAAGTTACTTTATTTTGTTTTTTTATTTTTTTTAATGGTTAACTATTTATTGAATTGTTTTTTAATGTAGCGCACTATTCCTGTCACCTCCACACAGAAAAGATTACTGTTTGTTTACTTACTCTGTATTAGATGATGACTAATCTACCCCATGCTATCATTGTGAGTTAAGCGACTCTACTGAGTCAGGCCAATTATTATCCATAAAGCATTTGGAGCAGCTCATCTAATCAGATTGTGTTGTGTATTATTATTGAGGCAAACGAATGCTTGTTATCATAGGGCATGTTATCATAACCAATAACTATCAAAACTATCAGGAGGCGAACAAATGATGCGCGATAATGCTTGAGTCATTACTGGTACAGATATTGACTGCTGAAATGATTTAAAGGAGACACCGGGGTCTATCACAGATCTGGGCTGTAATTGCAGTGACTGACAATCTGTTAACAATCACCCTGTCTTATATATCAGACCAGGGGCCAGTTGCATAAACTTAGCCTTCAAGTTAAGACACTGTCTTAAGAGCTAGTCTGACCAACCAGCAGTTAGCCTAGGGTAATCGGTTTTATTTTTTGGATTCAACGGAGACTACTCTATATTTTTATGAAACTGAATTAAAAACAAACTGACCAGTCTTATAGAAAAAATGAGCTGACTAAGTTTTAAGACTAGTCTTAACCTTTTATGCAACCGATTCATGATATGATGGCAACTGAGTACTTTATACATTTATAATTAAATTAAAGTTAAGAACAACCCAATCATTCATTGTTTGTTCATATTAGTTCACAGTGCATTAACTAATGTTACCAAACACAACTTGTGATTTTAATAATGCATTAGTAAATGCTGAAATGAACATGAACTAAGATGAATAAATTCTGTGGAAGAATTGTTCTTTCTTAGTTCATGTTTGCTATGTTGTTAATGTTAACTAATGAACCTTACTGTAAAGTGTGACTGAAGATAGTATCAACTAGACTTAAAGTAGATTTCAGGGGGAAAATCCTACAAAACTGTAGAAATGCATGCTCTACATCAGACGCTTGAGATAAGAAAGCACATCACAGACCGACAATAGTGTACATTAATGAATGTAGATTGTGTGAGAACATGAGTCAGATCACAGCACACACAGAGCAGTGCCTATGGGCCGCCCCGATCAAATCTCAAATCTTCTCCTGTTTCCTGCACTGATGTTCAGCTAAAATATGAGGAGTGGATTTAATTAGGCTAAAACGTGGAAATCAAAACTGAGAGTACTCCCTCTTCCTGTTGTACTTTTAAAGCATTAGGGGCACAAATCTCACGTCAATCACATAGTAATGCACAACGTTTGATAAGCTACCATTTACCATAAAATGAATGTAGCATGACAAATAGATACACATTTAATTGATTGTATAAATAAATAATAATATACTAAATTAATGTTCACCAATAACTGCAAACAGAAAACACAAGTTATTGTATTGAAAATAAATATTACAGATTAATGATGAAAAATAATAGCATTAACAAATATTAAAATTACTAATATAAAATAATTACGTTATGCTTTTATTAGCATTATTGTTAAGCCTTTTATCAAGTCGTTTAAATAAAATGAATGCAGTTAAGAATTCCCTGGCAGTAATGTTTCTTTTTAAAGAAAATATTTAATTTTTGAACAAAGTAAAAAAATTGTAATATTAAAGTAATACTAAATTAAGGCTAAAACGTGTATCCTGCTCATGAAATCTGTCAATTGCAGTGTTATTGTATACACCATCTATATGTATTCATATTAAGTGAACATGAAAGTGGTGTTAGATCCGATCTATATTACAGTCTCAGTATATATGATGAGCACATGAATACTGAGATGGAGTTTATTGTAAGATTTATGGATTGTCATTTCCGCTCTCAGAGAGGATTTAGACATCTGTATTAAGATACACTTCACTGCGCTTGACTTTCACTCATACTATCAAGTGTGACTGGCACACGCACACACACACACAAGCTCGCTCATCTTTTGCTGTGACGTACAGTACCTGTTTCTTTATGGACAGCTGCTGAGGTTGCAAACCGCTGTGATGAATCTAACATACGTTCAGTTGCATTTAAAGACACACACAAAGACACACACACACACACACACATTTACTTTACACAAAGTATGAAGTCTACTCCTGACGTGCAGTTCTACTGGACAGTGACTGATGACGTGTGTGTGTGTGTGTCATTGGTGAGATGTTTCCTGTAGTATTTAGTCATAAATAGAGCCGTTTCAACACACCGGTGCACGTACACACACACCCTTGGTAACACAATCTGATGATCAATAAGTTATTCTTAGGCTGAGACTGGGTAAGATACGG
Source organism: Enteromius thamalakanensis (assembly GCA_032357475.1). NCBI lineage: Eukaryota > Metazoa > Chordata > Actinopteri > Cypriniformes > Cyprinidae > Enteromius > Enteromius thamalakanensis. The sequence goes on along the minus strand of JAUCMT010000025.1, from coordinate 689,563 downwards.
CTGACGGCTCTTAATCGATCACAAGTGTGTGTGTGTGTTGTGTTTTTTTAAACAGACTGTAGTGTGTGTGTTGTGAGTGAGTGTTATAGGAGCCAGAACAGTTTTTTCCTCAAGGTTTTGCTGGTTTTCCAGTTTAGTGCAGATTATAGGAATAATTTTAACAAAAATGATAATACTCATTTACTCACCTTCATGTCTAATATAAAAAGCGAATGTTTAAAAAATACTTTTTCTGTACTAGTTTATTATCATAATTATTATTATTATTATTATTAACCCTGCTTCCCAAATGATTGGGTGGATAGATGGATATGGTGTTGTAGTTAATTTGTCTTAAGTTTTTTCTTCACATAATATATGTGTTCTGTTTATATTGATTATGCATATATAAAGACACACATATACAGTACATATTTTGAAAATATTGACATGTATTTACATATCTATATTTACATAGAAAATATACACAGTACTTATACATATCCTATGAGAACAAAAACGTATTTTGGATGCAATTAATCACATTAACAAGATATTATATATCATAAATATTATTTCTATATAACAATATTTAAAAAAATAAAATAATGTAAGATAAAAAAAATTAAATATTATTTTTTTATTATATTAGTGTAAACTATATCAAATAATAATGTTTTTAAATATTATTTATTACAAAATTAATTATAGTTATAATTACTATTTATTTATTTCAGTAAAAGTACAAAATGCAAGTACATAAATAACTACAGCTAAAAAATCTAATAAAATAATGCATAAAACATGAATATACATAAAAAAAATTTAAAAAAAATTTGTAAAAAAGTGAATTAAAAAATACCAACAAATACTATAACAGTACCAGTGATACTAAAAATACACTGTTTATGAAATTACCAATTATATCATCATATAAAATCACCAATTTATGTACCTCACTATTAGCCTGGGCCGGCCCATACTTCCTGTGATGCTACATTCTATTTCGCAAGCAAAGTTAGTCTGGCAAAGCTGCCGTTTTAGAGCATTTCTGTTCCCAAAAAAGTGGGAACCAATGAG
>JAUCMT010000025.1:636382-659722 GCA_032357475.1 Enteromius thamalakanensis | reverse complement strand
GTAGTGAAAGCTCATGAGCCAATAGTGCATCATCATGAGACAATGCATAATCCTCATGAGACAATAGTACATCATCATGAGACAATGCATAATCCTCATGAGACAATAGTACATCATCAGGAGGCAGTTCATAAACCTCATCAGCCGATAGTACATCATGAGACGATGCATAATTCTCATGAGCCAATAGTACATCATGAGACAATGCATAATCCTCATGAGCCAATAGTACATCATCATGAGACAATTCATAAAACTCATCAGCCAGTAGTGAAAGCTCATGAGCCAATAGTGCATCATCATGAGACAATGCATAATCCTCATGAGACAATAGTACATCATCAGGAGACAATTCATAAAACTCATCAGCCAGTAGTGAAAACTCATGAATCTATATTAGAATCTCATGAACACATACCAACACAGCCAAAAAGGGAATCTCATAAACCAGTACCAGAGTCAGAGACAATGCATGGATCTCGGCGGCCAAAAGTAGAGACAATTTCATCAGTACACATGCCACATGAATCCAAGTCAGAAGGAAAAAAGGCCAAAGAAGAGGAGGATGGGTCTCATAAACACACAGCTGTTGGAGGTATGGCTCAGCTGATAGTTTCAAATAGCCCGCAGTACAGAATGTAGTACACACCTCAGTTCTTCTCTTTGCTCATCTAGACCCACACAAACACTCAGAAGAGCATGGTAAAGGAGAAGGTGAAGTAAAACCCATTCATAAGTGGGAGAGAGAAGATGAAGAAAATAAAAAAGGTATTCATGGTGTGAGGTCGACTTAGAGCACATTGTATTCGTCTGTATGCGTAGCAGTCATTAGAATCCACATTAGCAAGAGCTGCATTAGCCTCTGTAGTCTCTGTAGTATATATTATAGTGTACATGGTTGGTAGTGATTTGTTTTGTACTTGTCTCAAACAATGATTCTGTTCCTCTCCCTTAAACATGGATGGATATCGGGAGATTTGCTTGTTGTAGAATCGATTTGCTTTGCTTGTCGTAGTAGGTTTCTAGAAGAACATAACATATACAATATAAGACATTTCATTCTCTGAAGCGCTTCTGAAGTTCTTACTATCCGGAGGGCAACAGACCGTACAGCTAAAAGGCATCATATATGACGACTTCAAAGGTAAGAAAGAAATGTAAATGAGTTAAGAAAAGGCACAGTAGAAGTAGGGTTCTAGATAGAAGACTTTAACTTTCTAGATTCTAGAACCTTCTCAAACACACTTGAGTTAACGGGGCCTAAGTTACTAAATAGTTCTCCTTAGAATACTACAATGTTTCTGAATTAATTTTATTTTTTCATTTAGCAGACACTTTCACTGATACTGCAGAAAGTTCACCCTGCCACATTTTTTCAATGAATCAAGGAGAATTTTTCAATTGACCTTTTGCGGGCTACCATTATATTTTAGTTTTTTTTTTATTGTGACAAAATTAGGTGAGGTGAGAGAGGGGCCAGGAACGGAAAAGTTCCTTGCATTGGGATTCAAACACGGGAGGTTAACGGCGTAAAGGAGCTATATTGTATAGACATACAGTATTTAGTTTTTGAGGCTGTGAGGGACAGTAGCGTGTTTAATCAATTGTACTGGTGTTTCAAAACATACCGATTGTCAATCGACCAAATATTTTCTTTCAGTAAACAAGAATTCCACAAGAAAGCTTTGAAAGTTGTAAGTTGTAAATGATCTGTGATCTAGAGTCTTCGTACAGCGCATGCTCTCACAGCCTTGTCTTATATATATAGTCTTATATACTATGCCGTTGAACTTGCTAAGGTCTATAATTGGGCTTTAGTTTAACAGAGACAGGTAACTGGAGTTCTAGAACACGTTTCAGCTGAGATGTGATTTAATGGCTAGTACTTTAGAAAGTTCTAGAACAGGTGATGTTGAGTTTGATGTTTCTCAGCATGTCACTTCCTGTCTCCAGCGTTCTAACTCTCATTAATCCCTTCATCCCTGCTTCTCTCTATTATGCGTGATTCACTGTATAAGGTAAGTGTGTTGTGATCAGCTTGTGTGTGTGTAACTCTCATTTATATTTCATAGATTTGCCTGTTCCTATGTGCTGAGACAGGCTCTGTACTCCGTTCTTGTTCTCTAGCTTTTAAAGTGCACATAAATATTTGAAAGACACATCTAAACTGATAAAAAATTCTGAAATAGCTCAAATTCGTAAAGCTGATTAAATGGCCTGGTTAATACACATTTACACATGCAAGTTTACTTGTATATTAAATACCACTAGATTACATTAGAATTAGCTACACAATCTTAACTATGTCGAAATGGTGTTTAAAAAGCACAAATTTGACTTGAAAGAGAAATCTTTTGTAACTTTCTAAAAGTCTTTACTATTTAGTATTTTGATCAATTACATGCATCCTAGCTCCAAAAAAGTAATGCTTAATTCCAAAAAATAATCCAAAATAAAAATGTCACGTGGAGGTCATGTAACGCTTGGCAGGCACCGGGTCAGATTCTCAAAAAGGAGCGACACTGAATGTGGTTCACTGATGCACTAGACACTGATTCGCTGTGAGTGTCGGAATGAAACAGACATGAGAGAAAGATACAGGACAGGTGTGAATGGGAACTGGGAGAAACCCAGCAGCTTGACAAAAAAGATCTGCTTCAGAAGACGGAGAAACAGCTGTTTTAGAAAAACATCTGTCATCAGATTTCCCAACATCCCAACAACACACACACACACACACACGTGCTTACAAACACAACACACACACACTCACACGTGCACGAGGTGTGGGAAAGACTCCCGTAAGAGTGTGTGAGATATCACCCTGTCAGCAACACACACACACACATCTTCATTTCAGCCATCAATACTTTGGGTGCAGCAGGAAAGACACAAAGTGAAGCAAAAAAAGTAGTCAATAGCTCTTCATTGATCCAGCATTGAGATTGACGTAGTCTGAATGTCATACTCCAGCATTCACAACAAAACCTTCTAGTCCACCCAGAACATTTAAACTAAAAAAAAATATTACTTTTGATGTTAACATATACACGCCCATATCTATTTGTCATATATTCAGCATCTTGACTGACATTTGGCATCCCATTTCATCTCATTATCTCAAAAACCAGGAGCTCTTCTCTCTCTTTCAACCTTCTTTACTTTAAAACGTAAAGTGTTTAAGATGATGTTTCTCTCATTGTCAGATTGTGAATGTAACGGACACTCAAACCGCTGCAGTTACATCGACTTCCTGAACATTGTCACATGTGTGAGCTGCAAACACAACACGCGAGGTCAGAACTGCGAACACTGTCGCATGAGCTTCTACAAAAACACCTCTGCAGAGCCTGACGATGAGAATGTGTGTATGGGTGAGTAACAGTACATTTTGTATCTAAAATGAGAACAAATGCTGTGCAAAATAAGTTCAATCACAGGCTCAAGGAATCTTAAGTTGCTGGGGTATGCAGTTTTTGTAGCAATAGCCAAAAATACATTGCATGGGTCAAAATGATCACTTTTTCTTTCACACAAAAACCCATTAAGATATTAAGTATTATTTTGTAGATTTCCTTCTGTAAATATATTCATTTACATAGCATCAATTTCTAAAAATTTAAGCCAAGGTCATGGGTATTTTAAAAATAAAAAGCGTATTTTAACTTGAAATTATGACAGGAACAGATTTTCTGAAAGTAATAACACTTTTTGAGGGGAATTGCCATTTTTTATTTGATTACATTTTACAAAATTAATGAAATAGTTTTTTTAAGCCTTGATTTGATTGCTACCATTTCTGATAATAAATGAGTATTTATTTATAAACAAAGAAAAATTTAAACAATTTATGAAATAAATTAATTAAAATGTTTAAAAAAACTAAAACCACAGGGCTTTGTTACTGTGAACATTGCAATAAATTAACAAACTGTTTAAGTTTTATTATTTCAATTAGACATGCCTTTCAGAAATTGTAAGTAACCAGAAAAATTATAACAGGAAACAAAAAATCCTGAAAATGAAAGCAGACAATGCAATTTGTGAAAATATACAATAGATTTGAGTTATATATGATAATTATTATTATAAATAATATTTATGAATTACATGTTTACAATTAAAACATCCACTAAGGCTGTAAAACTGAGGCTTTACAATTCAGTCTTTGGTGGCAGATTCATTTTTGTCAGTTTTAGACACTGAAAGCAATTCAGTGAAAAAAAAACTGCATTCAAAAAACCTAAAGGAGACAGGAAATCACTACTTGAAACAAAAAGAGACATACTTGAAGAATAATGCTAAGGATGTAATCAGGAGAAAGTTATACACCTACAACTGAACAAAGGAAGAAAGAAAGAAAAAATGCAAGATGAAACAACACTGTGCTGGACGCCACGGTCAGCAAAGTTAAACTGCAACATTATCATCCTGGGAGCGTCATATTAGAGATTCCCAGCGGTCCTCAAATAAACTTCCAGAAATAACCCCGGATGTGACAGCTCTTAAATCAGTGCGACGCTGCGAGTACCAGGATGGAGAAGGGAGTCCATCTGCCGCATGAGGAGGCAGGGCGCGGGGTAAATGAAAGCGTGCTGTGAAGTCAGCACAAACGAACTCGCCCTCATCGGGTGTGTGCCAGGTGCCCACATGGCACAGGGTCAACTCCAAAATCTCCACCAGGAGAACATTTACCTCATCCTGAGCTCACGGTACCACTGAGTTTACAGGGTCTATTTTCAGGAAAATCTCACAGAAGTGCAGTAATTCATTCTAATGCAGTTGGCTGCAGCCCAATGCAAAATACTGATGTGTATAAAAATATCTGTATAGTTTCCAAAAATAAGAAAACATCAAAATGATTCATTTGCAGCTACCTTACACTATAAAACTGATGCAATACATTAGATCTTCAAACAACATACTCTACAGATTACAGAAAATTCAAGGAATACATTTAAGGGAACACAAATCTTGGATGCTTAGAATTATATTCATATTTTTTTGTATGCAAAACTTCATGCTATCATTAAAGGCTTTTTGCACCTATTAAAGGGATAGTTCACCCAAAATGATCCTGTCTTTTACTCACATTTGAAGCATCCTAGATGTATGTGACTTTCTTCTTTCAGAAGAATCCAACTGGAGTTAAAATAACAAATTGTCCAGGCCTTGGAATGGGTTTAATTGGGAGGTAACCGTTAAGGTACGTTCACATCGGACGCGGATAAATCACACTATTCGCGCGTAGTTAGATGCATGCTCATTTTGAGTTTACTCGCTTCATTCACACATACAACAGACGCGAATTCGCATCAGAGAGGGGCTTCTGCCAGGCAGCTCCAGTCTTTGCATTGGTGGAGTGGAAAACAGCAAAAAAAAATTAATATTGCTGTTATTGTGCCTTGAAATGCCGCCAGTATTTCATGCGAGAATGTAGTTGTTAAAACCACAAATCTGCGGTTTATTGAAAAAGAGAGCACCTATTTAAAAGTTTGCTTCACCATAGTTTCGGAATTCTGCCTCCGCTTGCTAGTAATCACGTCACTACTAGAGCAAGCTCCTGATTGGTTAATGCGGCACAAATTTTCGCTAAAGTTCAACTTGCACGATTCGCGGCATTCGCGCCACTTAATTCGCACGATTCGTGCCGCAGGATGTCTAATCGCGTCTTTGCATTGACTTAACATGTAAATCACTTGCGCTTGACGCTTCATTCGCGTCCGGTGTGAACGCATCTTTTACACTTTGGAAGACATAAAATAGTTCACCCAAAAATGAAAATGATCCTGTTTTTTACTCACATTTGAAGAATCCTAGATGTATGTGACACACGAATCCAATCGGCGTTAAAATAAAAATTGTCCAGACTCCTCCAAGCACTTTGAATGGTTTTTAAATGACTGAACAAAACAAGACGCCAATCATGAAAAAGAACCACAAACCAAGGATATGTAAACAAAAAGGTAGGAGGATTTCTATATAAGCCAAGAGAAGTATAGTAAGGAAACAGACGTTAGAGAAAAGTGCTTAAGTTTAAAATATGGATATTTAGTGTATATAAAATGCATGGATTCACTACAGGAGGACTTTATTAACCCCCTGGAGCCATGTGAGGGATGTTTTATTACGAATGCGCACACGTTATTGCAATTTTTATTTTAACTCCGATTGGATTCGTACTTCACATACATCTAGGATGCTTTAAATGTGAATAAAAAACAGGATCATTTTCATTTTTGGGTGAACTGTCCCTTTAAAACATTTTAAAGCCTTATTTGAGGAAGGGCAAATTAAGACCTTTTTAAAGCCCAGCAGAAATGCATGCAAATTGTAATGTTTTAAAAGTGAACTATTTCTCTCTCTTTGTTTTCAGAGTGTAACTGTAATACGATGGGCTCGCTGCACGACCGCTGTAATGGTACCGGCTTCTGTCAGTGTAAAGAGGGCACTACAGGAGTCAAATGTGATGACTGTCTCCCCGGTTACTATTGGAAACAGGGCTGTTTCCGTAAGTACCTCCCAGATTCATTAACCACTTCCTAATCAGACTTCATTCAACACTCCAATCTAATTAACAAATCAATGTCAAACTGTGCAATAGCCTCTCCTTGGCCAATTTCAAGTTTAAATCAGATATTAATTGGCTCAGTCTTTTACAGGGCTTTTGTTTCCAAAAGCCATTTGAAATAAAAGTTTCATTGTAAATAATATAATTACTAGTTCTAGCTTGCAGTTATGTTTTCACACAGTGCTATTTAATCAATCAGTGTTAATTCTAATTTGAATGACAGAGAAAGGGGAGAGGAATAGCTTAGGAATAGTTCACCCAAAAATGAAAAACTTTCATGCCAGGAATGTAGCCTTCCATCACTTCCTTACCAATGGGTAGTGAATGGGTGCCGTCAGAATAAGAGTCCAAACAGCTGATAAAGACGTCACAACAATCCACACCACTCCAGTCCATCAATTAAAGTCTTGTAAAGCCAAAAGCAGTGAAACAAATGCATGAAAAAGTCATCTTGTCTGAATCAGGAGAGAAATATCCACAGACCAAGCACTGTTTATAAGCCAAAATAGCTCTAAACATATATTTTTTGTTCTGAGAGGACAGCAGTGGATGAACTTTCTCACTGTAGCAAGCGTTATTATGGATTATTTTTACTTATGGATTGGAGTCATTTGGACACCAGTCCAGTAGTGTCACATTTTTGACACTGGGTTACTTTACTTTGAGTTTGAAAAAAGGGGTGTGGTCTCATAATAAAGAGGGCGGGATTCAATTGACTTGACAGGAGTCTGAACCTATATCTTGATGTATTAGCTATTTACCGCACAACTGTGTTACTGGTGTCTAATGGGTTTGGCTATTTGTGTATTCAAATGATGTGCTGCCAGGCAGATTCAAAGCAGCCCTTGTTCATTGGAAACTGGTTTGTGGGGTAATGATCACATTTGTACCTGGATTCCCAGGGTGATTTTAGAAGCCCTGCGCACAGCGTTTTCCCTGTGATCCATCTTTAAGATAAAACAGGCCCCTGGCCAGAACCGCTAGCACCGTGAGAAGGGAAAACAGAGGAGAACCCATTAGGGACACACTTCCGGAGCTGGATTAGTCACTTTCTTCAAATAGATTTGTTTTGTTCTTGGGTTAAGTGGATCTGCATGCAGCAAGTATTTACTGGCTCTACTAAATCCAGAGGATGAACAGTTTGGATAAATGTTTCTACATAGTTTAGGCAGGTCTTCCAGAACCTTTAGGATTAAAGTTAAAAAAACTGACCCGTTAACCCTTCACATACAGTCGTGGCACACTTAAATCTGTTTGATACAAAATACACTGCCTACTATGGTTAAAGTCTTTTTATGGGAGTAGATGGTTTTTCCCATTTTCTTGTTGCAATTCACTGATTGGTGTACCTGTGGAATCATGGGTAATGTAGTTTTTGCACTAGGAAATCTTTGACCGTCCAAAACGGAAAAATAAGAAAAGACAAATAATAAGATATTACTTGCCTTTAATTCTTAACTCTGGAATTGGAAGGTCAAGTCGAACATGTTGCACCATGGGATACAGTGTTCAGTGCAGTGTAATGTCGTAGTAGGTCATCCAGGTATTACATGCATAGTGTATACTGCAGACACACAAAAAAGGATGTGATAGTATGCTATTCTGAACCATAGTCTTCCTCCTCTTTATCATATTCTGTCCTTTCTCTCAGACACACACTCATTGTTCACTGCCGAGACAGTTTGGGGTCAGGTGTGCAGCACCTGGTCTAATTAGTACCCAGACTTCTGCCCCCCATTGTGGCTTTTTAATGACACCAGACACCTATGTAAAACACGACACAGATGCAAGCCACTAAGCAAATGATCATGGCCCTGTGTGTAAAAGAGAGGCGCTCCACTACACTACCGGCCAGAAGTTTGAAATAATTTACATTTTGAAATTTTGAAGTTCAAAGAATCTTAAGTATTTACATCTTTAAAAAGATGTTGTTTTCTATTTAAATATATTTAAAAATGTAATTTATTTCTGTGATCAAACCTGAAATTTAAGCAAAATTCCATCCGGAGGAAATCATTTTGAAAACAATTGCGCTGCTACATGTTTTGTTGGAAACTGTATTACATTTTGTTTTAGGATTCTTTAATGTATAGAATGTTCTAAATGACAGCCTTTATTTGAAATAACATTATAAATGTCTTTATTGTGACTTCTGATCAATCATGTTTCTTGTATAAAACAATATTGTATTATGGTTTCCACAGAAAATAAATAATAAGAAATGTTTGTTGAGCAGCATTTTAGATGACCTTTTAATGATTAAATTACATTTTAGATTAAAATAAAAAAATAGTACTTTTGATCAAATAAACGCAGAATTCAAATTCCAAACTTGTGCTTATTAATTGTGATTGATCACATCCAAAATAAACTTTCTGGAACTCTTTGCATAATATATTTGTGTATACTGTTTATATTTATTATGTATGTATAAATACAAACACATGCATGAATATATTTAAGAAAAATATGTTTATGTCAAATATATTTATATATACTATCAAATATATAGAAAATAAATATATAAATGCATTTACATGTTAATACTTTCAAAATAAATACTGTATGCGTGTGTTTTAATAAATACATTATAAATAAACACATTACATTAAATTTTGGATTAATGGCGATTAATCGTTTGACAGAACATGGTGTATCTGCTTGAATATGACATAACTTGTACATAACTTCTTCTCCACAGCGAACGTGTGTGACGATGAGTTACTCTTGTGCCAGAACGGGGGGACATGCGTTCAGAACCAGCGCTGTAGTTGTCCGCCGGACTTTAAGGGTGTTTTGTGCCAACAGTCGCGCTGTGAAGGAGGCAAAAAGTGCAACGGTGCCAGCTCACTCACCCTGAGCCTGGCACTTCTGCTCTGCCCGCTCCTCGCCACCCTGCTGGGCTCCGCCGCCTCCTGAGAGACCCTCGCTTCCCCACCAGCGCGCACCGAGAGGGCCAGATGCTCAGCATCGCCCTCTACAGGGTGCAGAACGCCCTGCAGGACAACAAGAACGAGAAACAAAGACTCTGGGAGAGCTAGAACTCAATGGAACTCAAAATGTGCGCCTCACATATATGCGCTGAGGACGAATAATACCAAAAACACATACACTACACACACACAATATCAACAAGAAGCGAGCTTCTTGTGCAATAGCTGCGAAATGTAATACAAACCACACTTCCTTCACTCTGATTGGTCAATGTAGGGGGCGTGTCCTCACAATGATCAGAGTCTGTACCATGTTTTCAGGAAAGGTCCGGCTTCACGTTTTGTTTTTTTTACACTCCTTCGCTGCAGTTTTTAACATTCAGATGTATGTAACGAGCGCTCACTGTTATTCGCTAAAAAGCAAAGACTATGATATTATTGTGATATTTGTTATATCATGACTATTAAGATTTTAGGCACTGTACCGCTGGTTGTTATAGGAATGTCTGTCGCCACAGTTAGAGATCATTGATATTTATGACGTATTCGGGACACGAACACGCTATTCAACTCGCAAAAGAAGATATCTAATCAAAAGGAATTATTATAAACCCACATTATTTGACTATTTTTGGTAGAGAATATTTTTGTTTTGGATCTACAGTATATAAGAGGCAAGAGGTTTTATTACACCGTAAACTTTACAGCACACTATAGTAGGAGAATCTATGAAGTAGAGTTTACACTGTCAGGTATTACGGAGGATAAGCACTAAATGCACCAAGCAGAATTTATTTATTAGATGGCAAACTCAACTGAAATGTACGGGATGGGGTTTATTACACTTTATGGTGAACAGATTTACAAAACTAAAAGAAGGGAATGAAGTTTTATGACACTGTAAACCTTACAGTAAATGTGACTGTTACTTGGCCATGTTTGAGTTGTTTCTGTGTGGATCATTTCTTCAGCAACACATAAAACCACTTTTCATAACTTAATCAGCATAATCCTGATTTATTTTAATTTTAAAACTCACTCTTTATGAATGGTAAATTTTAAGAAATTAATGTGCTTGTGTTGAAATTTTACAAACATTACGGTAAAAAAGGAAAAGAGTTTTCTTTGCTATTAAATTAACTATAAACCTAAAATTATTAACAGTAATGGCAATAAAGAGAAGAGGAAGAAAATAAACAGCGTGATTAATATTATAATGTGTGTTAAATATTTTATATTAAAATATAGTATGCTTTCATGTTATCTATTTCATGTTTTTTCTTCAAAATGATGTCTCTGCCTTTTAGATGATGTCATTAAAGAAATGGGTTTTGGTTGTTAAAAGCATTAGGAGTATAGAAAGTGATATTGGAGAAAAAGTAAAACCCTAATATTTTTTACAAATTAAAAATATAATTTTATTTGACAAAAAAAAGGGAGGTGGGAATTTAGTTCAGTACTTTAGAAATTAGTGCAGGACATCAAGAAAAATGTAAATGTTTGTCACTACAAAAGCTAGTAAAGTATGATGATGAAAATTGCAGCATGCACTTTAACCAAGCAAACTAAATTATGTAATCATATTGTGACTACAGAAGCAACCTAAAATGATTTCTATCTGTAAAAAAGTTTTCATCCTCTATATTAAGACAGCATGGTACGAGTGACCCAATCAAATCTTCTAGTGTCTCTTATATAACAGTCGTAGAGGAACCCAGAGAGAGTTTTATATTTACTTTGGTCTATGCAGTCAACGGCTTTATGAAATATCTGAAAATGACACCCGAGCCCATGAGACAACAAACAGGATGCTGCTCCAATACTGTAAAATTACAACAAAACCACGATTTCAGGCCTTGCTGACCCGGCATCCTTCTGACGAGAGAAAAATGCTGCGTCACGTCACAGCACAGAGTGTCCTGCACCTGAGAGGATCAAGCTTTTCACCTTACTCAGCTGGCATTGATTAGCTTCCTCAGAATATCAATAGTGCACACAGGGAGGATACGTCAAGCGTCTTTATGAGTCTAAAGCTTCCTTTTCACCACCTATAGATAGAAATATGATCAGAACCACGGAGCGCATTCAAACAGGTCATAATAGGTGACTGTGGGAATGAGTTGCCTTTAACACATGATGATTTTAAACAATAGCAAATAAATATTAGCATACACTTATAGCAAATGTAGGTAAATTTAAATACCATCTTTTTATCATGGTTCCACCACAAATAACACAAACAAAAACTGCATTTCACATGGTTATTAAGATTGAACCAAAACAAACTCCTTACAATTCGAGTCTTAAGTGTGTGAATCTCTTAAGGCTTCTACTCAGGTTTTTGGCCACACGTTATGTGGACCTGCACAGTCCTGTTTTAGGGAGTATAATATACAGATGCTTGGCCCTAAAACTGGGGCAAGGCAAACTGGTGTAAACCTATAAACATTGCACCCCCTAGTGGGGAAATAGACACTGCACTGTTTACTACTACTACCTTCAAATTAAAAACAGGGTTTATAATTACACACACGAGTTCAAATCTGTTCATGTGAGAAACATCAGTCATGAAAATCTGAAACAAAAACTGTCTGCAAACATTAAAAGGAGAAAAGTCACATGAAAACCCAAATCTGAGATGATTTTCCATAGACGTATAAACCTATGCTAATACTCAGTGGTGCAGTTTTTGATGCTATACAGTATGACTGACAAAGTCACATGGTCCAACCAACAAACAGAATTATGAAGCAAACAGAGTAAAATATGAAGATAAGCCGGAGGTACTTACCATAGAGGAGATGGTTCCCTATGCTGACTCTTAAATATCACTGACCATTCATTGCTTTTTAGTCATGTTTCTGCTTGTAGAGCGTGTATTTAAAGTGCCAGCAAAAAGCTTTTATAAAGCTACGTATCAATCATATTGTTGTAATTTAACTGGAAAAGAGAAAATGTAGTCCAAAGTTGTTAAATGTTTCTGGTTTGTGTTTTCCTATAACTTCCAATTTTGTTTAAATTAAATTATTTAAATGATAAAATCATTATAACACGTAAAAAAAAACACAAAAAATTAAGACAAATTTCAAGATGCGTTTGTATACAAGTATACAATATTCTTCAATAAAGACATGATGATCATGTTAGTCAACATCTGAAAGCTACACAAACTCACAACCTTCAATCAACCTAACCTTATCTTATATGTCTGTCCTGTCCTATCCTATCTATCTACCCTATTTATATCTTATATGTCTATTCTATCCTATCTATCCATCTTACAGTATATGTCTAGCTTAAAAGTTATCCTATCTAATCTTATGTTTTTCTCATCCTATATGTCTCGTATATTTACCCTATCTTATCTCTATCTACCATATATGTTTATCTTATATGTCTATATAATGTCTAACCTTGTCTTATCTTATGTCTATCTAACTTATATGTCTATCTTATCTTATTTTATCATTCTATTTTATCTTATCTATCTATTATTTCTATTAAACAGCTCTGGGTTGTTGTTGGAGGACTGGAACAGCCATGAATTTTTTCATCAGGGTACATTTCTCTACAATCTCCGGGGTACTGAAGCAGCGCTGGTAAAGCAGTTGTGGGGACTGAGTTTCTTTGGTCAAGCTGCAGACAGCGAACAAATAATATCGCAGCATTCTATGCAGAAAGAAAAGAGAGATGTCTGATTATTTCCTTCTGGGGAATTGAAGCCCTCACCTTCTGACAATCAATCTTTGGCCCAGGTGTTGCTTTGAATCTTTTTCAGGTCTTGTATTTTGGGGAAATCCCCACACAGCAAAGCAAACGAGAGGATCCCCAGAGACCAAACTGTCGCTGGTTCAGCGTGGTACTGGCCAGTCATCAGATATTCAGGAGGGAAGTACCCCTCTGTCCCTGGAGAAGAGATTTTGTTCCCATTAACACGTAATTTTAACTAAACATTCAATATTGTGCAGGAAAAGATTTGATGCTATTTGATTCACAACAGTGGATCCTATTTCTGAATGCTTCATGAGAGCTTGATTCAGCCAGAGTCTGGGGTTAAATGCTCTCAAGTCATCACTGGAGACCCACTTTACAGTTTTAAAGAAATAACACATACCAGCAAAAGATGTGTACACTGCATCAGTGAGGAAATCACCACATCCAAAGTGTGAGTGTGTCTGGGTTGATGAGAATGTATTCCATCTTAATATCCATGTGCAACACTCCACGTCTGATGTTGCTTGGCGGATGATGACTCTTGCTACGTCTTCTTGAATGGTCCCTACTTGCCTCCACCATGTCTTGGTCTGCCTCCACCCTCCAGTCTAGGAGCTGGACTATTTCCTCCACCCTGGGTCCTTCGTCTGCCAGAATCATCAGAGCAATCTCCACTGGAAGAGGCTTGGAACAACCGTCCTAGAAGAAAGACAGTTGTTATGATGGCTAGATGGGTATAGGACTTGGAGACAATGACTGAAAAATCATTTACAATCTGTAATCAGTGATAATATGGAATTGAAAACTTGAAGGCTGAGAGCACAGCCTGCTTACAATGCTGATGAACCTCTTGTTCCTGCTGGAGACAAATCAATAAAACAAAACAAAAAAAACATGCGAAAATTTACAATTCAGCAGAGTTCACACCAATTCAATAGTACAATAAGAGGGTTTGCAAATCAGCAACAGGGAAAATGTAATAGCTTAGCTAGATATATATTGCAAGTCATGCAAAGTGATACCTGTAATCCGTCATCCAAACGAGTGGCAGCATAAACTGCACCAAAGCCTCCTTCACCTAGCCGACTGGAGCATGAATTTATGTCTGAAAGAAGATAAATAAGACATGTAGACACAAAATATCAATCAGTGACTGCACTTACTTTATTTCAAATATTCTTTATATATATATATATCAATTTAGATACTACGTTAAACAGATGACCTTTGAAATAATTCACACTCAATAACTATTCAAGTGAATTTTAGAGGTCTTTGTAAAATATACGTCAACACTACAGTCAGACATGTCACAGCAAGTTGAAAGGACGTCATCTGTACTGTCGGACATGGCAGGCACTGTAGCTTGGAGGACATCATCACTACTGTTGGATGTGGCACAAACTGTAGCGTCTAGGACGTCATCTCTAGAGTCAGGTGTAACTGTGTGGTAAATAAAACTATGACTGGTCCCGGGCTTCTGCGTAGTAGTAATGGTAATAACTAGCATGTCTGGTAACATACTTTTTGAAGGCTAAAAGAAAACATTTTGAAAGCTAAATAAAACATTTATTTGGGGAATTATCATATCACGTTGTTTGTTTGCTGTATCAATACACAATCTTGCAGATTTACTTCATTTAGAAGTAGGAATTGTCTAATAGTGTTTTTTTTGTATGCTGTGTGTTGGATACTGGAGCATGAATTAAAGCAAGCCACTAGATGCTATACATATACAGTGTATGCATATGAAATTAAATCAGTATTAACAAAATTAATTTACACTGCAATTACAAGTGCATAAATAATGTTACATATTGCACAAATAATGTTTTCTAATGATATTTATGAATGTAGAAGTATATGGGTAAAATCTAAATTATTCTGTTATAGGTCAAATTAAAACCCACAGGGGGTCTAAGCAAATACATAATATAAGGTATACATTCATTAAAGCCGATTTGCTAAAACATTGATTCACTCTTAAATGAAGCAAGTAAACACTTTAATGAATCCTTGAAAAACGTCCAAGATTGGCTTTTTGCACAGCAAAGACTCAAACTGAAACTTACAATGCGGTCTATTGACGTAATTATCTATATATTTACTATACAAACTTAATTTTAATTTGTAAAATAAATATCAAACTTGTTTGTTGAGATCAGTTTACACAGCTCTCTCAAAACATTAAGGCCCGGTTTCACAAACAGGCCTTAGCTTAAGCCAGAACTAGGCATTAGTTAAATTAAGATATTTAAGCAGCTTCTACAAAAATGCCTTATAAGAAAATATTACAGGTGCGCATCTTAACACAGAACAATGACACTGAGATGTTTTAAGATTTGTCAGGGCAAGATATTTTCATCTGAGACAGCTCAAACATGCAATTTAGTCTGGGACTAGCTTAAGCCGTGTCTGTGAAACTGAGGGTATATCTCAGAATTCTGACTTAAGAACCATTTTGGGATTTGTTTCTCAGAAATGTAAAATCTAAACTCGAAATTGCGAGTGTTCTCAGAATTGTTACTTTTTTACTCCCAATACTGACTTTACATCAAGCAATTCTCGGGAAAAAGGCAGAATTGCAATAACCTTTTTTTTTTATTTATTCAGTGGAGGAAACTGGCTTCCATACATTTCCATTTGAAAATTTAGTGACGCAAAGCTGAATTTTTTTTAGTTAATTTTATTATTATTACTCCAGTCAGTGTCATGTGATTCTTCAGAAATCATTTAATTATAATATTATTAACAGTATTAAAAATAGATATACTACTTCATATTTTTGTTGAAACCCTTTCAGGTGTTGTCTCAGGATTCTGATGAACTGTAAGTTTGTGCAGTGTCTGCGGAGTCAGCATTTTTCAGGTTTCGGACACGGCTACGGTGAGAGTCTGGAGTTGCAGCGCACTAAAAATGTGAATTATGAAATTGAATCACGACCCTCATGAATATTATGATGAAGGATGTGTCAGTGTCAGCAGTATGTGTGTGTCCTTTCTGTCACCTGGTGTCTGTCCTCATTGCTGATGTGTTTGTGTGTGATTTTGACCCAGACTCACTCCCACATTATGTATCCAGTCAGCATCAGAAAGGGAGAGAGAGAGAGAGATGCTGTCATGTAAGGACTCTCTGACCTGAACAACTCCTGACAAACACCATTTCTCTTCCTTACCTCACTTCCTCTGTCTGTATTCCTTTATTTCTCTCGCTCCATCTTTGTCACTCTCTTTCTTGCTCTGTGTCTTTCTTTCTCCTCACCACGAGACCCTTCATAGGACTTGAATATTAGCAGCTGTGGTTCTGTTCGGCCCGCTGTGGAGAGAATCAGTATTTGACCTTGGAATTTCAAAGCGTTTCATCAGTGACGTCTGCTAGAGCCAAGCAGAATTAAGCAGGACTGTGACAATTAGGATTTTTTAATGTGTGCTTTATTTGGCCTTTGGGCTTTCAAGCGCATTTAAAATTAACCAAAGAACTTGGATAGAATATGTTTTCCTTTTATAATAATAAAAAATAATAATAATAAATTCGGTTTGACCTGAAATAACTATTTTCTAAAAAATTTTTTGTTTGTCCTAAAAAAAAATCTAATAACCTTGACTCATAGATATAATTTATTTGTTCCATAACAACAAACTATGTCAATTATGCTTGACTAATATTGATTATAATAAAACAAAGTGTTCATAAAATGTAAATATGAAATATTTATTTAAAAAATGTATGTTTTATTAATAACATATACTATTTATTTTTATTTTTTATTAAAAATGAATCTTTTTGGTTGCAAGTGGTAAAAGATTGATAAATATTACAAAATTAATTGTTAAATATCAATATCAGTTGTACATCATATCAGAAAGTCAATTCATTCTCTATATGATTATTAATTCAGTTTGATGTACTTTAAAATGACTTCAAATAACACATAGATGGATAGATAGGTAGATGGATGATTATTTTGATCGTGATTATTTTGTACTTGATTTTATCCTGTAATTTCTGCCATCAGTTAGAACTTGACTTTCTTGGAACAAACCTATGAAAGATAAAAGGAGTCAAGATGGTGTCATTTTGACTTGAGATAAGATTTAATAAATGTCTTCACTACCTGTAATTCTACAGTATATTAGATGTTTTTCATCTGTGAAGTTGTAGTGTGTGTCAGCTGGGTGTTGGTGGTTTGTGTCCAGCAGGGGGCAGAGCAGCTTGCTGCTTGGTTTCTCACAGTGCCTCTGCAGTGGACTCCTGTGTTTTAGCTGGAATTTTAATAAACTCTTGTTATTGATTGCTGGGTTATACCTGGCACTGAACGAAAGATGTAAATCACAGTATCTAGCTATAAAACTGTCTGTATTTCTCTCTTCTCATTTCAGTGAACAATGCTTTAGTGACATAACTATAAACATTTGCTGTACTGCCAAAGCATATGAAGTATGTATGCAGCAGAGCAGAAATAGAGATGAAATTAAATAAACCAAGTGCAGTATGGATAAATGAACAAGTATGAATACTTAAAATAGTTTTTTTATATAGTGGTGTAATATGATTTGTAAAGTTGTAATGTTTTTAGCATCATTACTCCAGTCTTCAGTATCGTACAGTTCAGAAATGATTCTAATATGCTGATTTAACCATTGTTTTAACACAGACCTTTATATTTTATGGAACCTTTGATACTTTTTTCTTAGATTTTCTACATAAAAAGCTAAAAAGAACAGCGTTTATTCGGAATATACATTCGTTCTAACAAAATAAGTCTTTACTTTTACTTTTTTTGCATTTAACACATCCTTGCTGAGTAAAGAATAAAAGTGTGATTAGTTGCATCCAAAATAATTGATTTTTGTTTACTTTATTGTATGAATGTGGACTGTGTTTATTTATTGTGCATTTATAAATACTAACGTGTGTGTGTATATATATATATATATATATGTGTATAATATATATAATATGCTATGTTTATTCAGAAAATAAAATAATATAAATATATAAATGTATATCCATGTACAGTAAATATTTTCCAAATATATACTGTAGGTGTGCGTACTTATATATTCACAATAAATAAACAGTAGAAATATATTATGTAAACAAAAACGTTTATTTTGAATGCAATTAATCGCAATTCTCTAATGTATTTAGTTTTAAGGATTGTAATATTATCACTGAAGTGATTCATTTGAGTTTTATTTAGTTAGATTTTTGAATGTGCCCAAATTAATCTGTGCCAAAACTATAATTATACATGCGATTCTAAACAATAAATGCATTTTCTGCATACATTTACAGTAGATACTTTTTTAAATAATATTTCTGGAGATGTTGTTTTGTCTTTCCGTATTGTAATGATTTGTTCTTGTAATTGAATGTCTGCATCACAACACTCAATTGCGCATTACATTTTCTAAGAGAGCAATTTACTGCTGGCTATTTGAGCTTAAATAATGTCCGTAAATGACAGTGAGCGTGTGTTTGAACACTGTGTGCCGCTGACCCACTCGTGTTATTCATAAGCACACAGCCTGCAGGTGCAGTTTGTCATCATGCGCTGATGCTTATTTGTTGCTTTGTTTGTCTGTGTGTGTGTTATTTTGAAGGATCCCGAGCCAAGGAAGCAGCACACAGTGGATGCTGGGAAACGGGTACAAGTTATATCGCTCACAGAACGCTTACTTAGTGCCTCTCGCCTCTAGACGTGTTTGTGTGTGTGTGTGTGTGCGCGCTGTGTTTCACTTAGTCTTGAACTGGAAGCTGAGTAAATCTCCTGGAAGACAGTGTGTCTGTGTCAGGACGGGGCGACTGGATGTACATGTTCATGATCAGGCCAATATGATTTTGTCAATAGCCTCTCAGAAGAGAGCAAACTTCAGAAAGTGTCATTGATTGGACGCTGTCTGGTCTCTACAGTCTAGTGCCTCATATTTCACAGACATCCAGAGAATTTAAGGTCTCCTGTGCCTTTTTGACAGAGTTATCGCCAGTTCTTGGATTAAATGGATGGAACTCGCTGTAATTCTTAAAAGTCTTATGTAGTGCCAGACTTTTAAACGTCACACTTAGATTAAAAGAGAACATTTGACAGACATGAATGTGCTCATCAACAGGCATTAACTGAATAGAATTGTATTGAATTTTATTTTATTTTTTATTTGTTGATGGATTACTATTATTAATTACTATTAGAAAATTTTCATTAGAATCATTATTATTTTTAGTATCTTCTAGTTATATTTAGTTACGCCATATTGATTTTTTTTATTCTTAAAATACAGGTATATTTTTTATATTCAATTTTTACAAAGAAAAATATATAATTGAAATCTATCAAATTTACACTCAGAAACATATTTTTTAATGTGATTGTATATATTTTAAGAACTTAATTAAGAATATGGCTTTCGGAGACAACAGCAAAAAACCCAAATTAGCATAAAAATGTTAGCGTACCATTTAGTACTATAATACCAAAAGTAGGCTAATACATACCAATTATTATATTGTTATTTTTTATCAATTATTATGCATATACATAATTTGCTCTATCTAATATGTGTATTTACATTTTTATGAGGTATATTTGTAATTATTAATTTGTAAATGAAAACTAAAACTATAAAATTTCCTTGAAACATTGTCAATTATGTAATTCTTTTTTTTCCATTAAAACTGTATTTAAAAATACACTATTTATATATAAAAGATATATTATATTTTATATGATATTCTTAGAAAATATAAGTAAAGTGTCACCTGTAGCAAATGTATATTGCTTTAATTTAAATTAAAATTATATTTAAAATGTATATTCTTTAATAATTTGTTTTTAAGGCTATAGCATTCTGACACAGTAACAAAAAATTTGCAAAAATCATTAACAGGCAAAAAAAAGTGAAAGAAGATAAGTTAAACGTTATAAGATATAAGTTGCTTGAATTCTATCTAATTGCTCTCTACTTCAAATGCTACTAACAAGCACCTTTTCCCATTTTAAAGTCACTAACTTGTGTTCAACAGGTGTTCATTTTGTCAACCTGGTGCATTGTAAACGTAAATTGATTTCCTTTTGGACTGATAGTAAGACCCGTGTGCCCTTATTCCCGGATATTGTGTAAAACCAGCCGATTAGATTAGACCTTGGCTGTTAGACTGAGAAAAAGCTTGTCTAAATGACAGGAATTTAGGGATACGTTGTTGAGCAGAATTGCATGGTTTCAGTAGTTGAGCTGATCCCCTGATTTGCTGTACTTCAATGCACATTTAGATCGTTGGCCAGATTAAACTTTAGCATGTTTTGAAAGATGTGTGCTGCTGAAAAGAG
Organism: Enteromius thamalakanensis; assembly: GCA_032357475.1. Lineage (NCBI taxonomy): Eukaryota > Metazoa > Chordata > Actinopteri > Cypriniformes > Cyprinidae > Enteromius > Enteromius thamalakanensis. Next base: position 639,177 of record JAUCMT010000025.1, on the reverse strand, counting down.
CAGATAGTGGAATATTTCAGCTGTGGTTACAGACACTGAGCAGCCCCACCAAAAAACTGGCCTTTTTGTTGAAGTTAGGGCCGGGAGATGAATTAAAGCTCACTTCACTGACCCAGAGAAATAAGCCCTGTAAGTTCAGCACAGACTATCTGACACACTCAACCCCTGCTCAAACCCAAGCGTGACGCTGTAGAGCACAACAGTAGGCTTCTGAAAGTACAAATGCCATTCATTTCCTCCATAGAGAAATTGATTTTTAACAATCATTTGTAAACATACCAAGTTGGACCTTGGCATGAGCTCACAGTGATGTGTCTCGGTAGAAAGAAGTTTTTTAAAACGCTTATGGAGAAAACGCATGAGAATATACTTTCTGAGTCTGACACATGTCCCGTTCACTGCCGCAGGTCAGAAGGGTCCCGGGGTCGAGTGGTCATCTGCACAAGACCGAGGATGGAGACTGGGAGTGGAGTGATGATGAAATGGACGCGAGAAGTGAAGAGGGGAAGGCTGCTGTCAATCACGGGAGGGTAGGTGTGGCCTTTTAGGACTTCAATCATTATTATTAAAGGGATAGTTCATTCAAAAATGTAAATTTATGTTTGTGAAAATTATTTATTTATAAATACATGGATCGTATGTATTATTTGTTTATTTAAAATTGTTTCATTAGAAATATTTATTTATGCACTTTGTATTTCACACCATCTAAAGTCATACAATATTTTTGAGCATAGGACAGAATGAACTTGAATTGATTCATTAAAATGTTTCTTATAAAGCAATATATTCTTTAAATATTAATATTTATTACTTTTAAAATTCCACACTTTTTGAAGTCATACAATATATCTGTGTGATGAACAGTGATATACTACTAGTATACTATACATTTTTATTTTTATTATTTATTCATATATATATATATATAACAAATAAATATTTTCTAAAAATATTTACACATAACTAAATATTTTCTATAAATACAATTATTTATCCGTATTGTAATAATAAACATGCTAACTCTGAACTGATTAATTAACAAATCATTATTTTTTGTTTTTAGTTTGTGTTAATTAATGTTATTAATGAATGTTTTATTATAAAGTGTTACTTATTTAATTAAAATGTTAATAAAACTTTTTAAAATAAATATTTCTATATAAAACATTCTTTTGAGTGTAATCTTTTCAATGAATCAGTTTGTTTGAATAATTTCTGTGCACGTTTTGATCACAAATGATCCACCAGAAGTCTGTTTTTTAGACAAATGTATTATTTGTCTTTCAAAGATGTATTGCGTTTAGTTGGAAAAAAGCTAAATGTACACATTTTCACCAGTGCTCTTAGACTTTTGGACCTTACTGTAAAAATAAAGCCTTCGGTATGAATCTGCAGTTAACCCACATATGAGATTTAAGCAGCTGCACTTTCTCTGATGTAAAGCCGAGCAGTACACATCAAGCTCTCTTAATATTTAATCATAAACGCCCTGCCCGTACCATACAGGTGATGCACACCATTTGATCAAAGCTGAGGGCCCTTTTTCTCTCAGAAATGTGGAATGTATAATGCTTAAACGTCTCCGACAGGAAGGAACAATCAGAGCCCCCGAAGCGAAGCGTCCGCAAATCAGCGACTGCTAATGAAGCTGGAGACGTTGTTCTTGTGTTTATTGTTTATTATGGAATGCAAATGAGCAAGTGCTGATTGCACTCCCACACAAATAGCTACATCTGTATGTCGTACTTTGTGCGAGAACGAGAACATAATTGAATCCTGTCTCGTTATTGCTTTTGCAGTCACGCAGGGTCAAAGACGAAAACCAGCATGTAAGTTACAGTCATTCTCTCTTTTACCTTTCAGAATGTTTGTTTTTTAATTAGCTGTGTGGGGTAATGCATCGCTGTTTTGTGTGTGTCAACATGAAATTCAGACTGACCCTCTTTGCTTTATGTAATGTAAGTTACTAGCTTAATGTGCATGATTCACCAGTGCAAGTACAGCGATGGTGGTCTTCATCAAAACTTGCTCCATTACTGAAACGGCTTACATTTTTTGGCAGTACAGGCTGCTGGTTAATGTTGGACAGGAGACAAAAAGATATTTAGTTATGGTTTTAGTGGTTGCAGCCTTTATAAAATCATTATTTTATATAATTTGCACTATTAATATATGAGCAAAAAAAAGACGTATGTTGAAGGAGGTACCTGGACAATATTTATAGACAAAAATGAACAAATCATTATTTTTTGTTTTTACTTTGTGTTAATTAATGTTATTAACGAATGTTTTATTATAAAGTGTTATATTTAACCATTCAAAATACCCCTGTAATTGCATAGAAACGGCCTGGCAACCACTTAAGACTAAATAACTTGGTGACTATTTAAAAAAACTTAAGCAACCACAAAGTAACAACCTCGTTATCACCCAAAACATTCTAGTATATTGCAAAATAATGCCCTGGAATCCACTCAAAACATTTTAGTTAAATGCATGACAATGCCTTGGTAACGACCCAAAACATCGTAGTATAATCCATATAAGTGTCCTGGGGCCTCATGTACAAAGACATGCGTAGAATTATTACTAAAACATTGCGTACGGACAATCCTGCAAATGTAGATGTATGAAACACTGCGTACGCGGAAACCCACGCATATTCTGTTTGTACATCCGAATTAACGTGAATTTGAGCGCACATGCACGAGCGCTAAACCCCTCCCTGCCTCCTCCCCCGTATAAATATGATAATGACTCCACTTTGTCAAAATCAAATGAAAAGCAATGGC
>JAUCMT010000025.1:604214-615757 GCA_032357475.1 Enteromius thamalakanensis | reverse complement strand
TATCAGCTGGCGATCGACTACTGTTATTCTGACCCCGAGCCTTAATAAATCACTTTTTGCATTTGAACTCGCACGCCTAATGCCTTGATTCATTACAACAATAAAGAAAAAAAATATATAAATATTAATAAATATTAATAAACAACCTTTTGTAATAACTTTTATTATTATTTAAAGAACAAAGATGCAAACAAATATTTTATGTTTTTTTATTTCCCATCCTATATGTATTTCAATATTATCTAACATTATGATATGAAAAGTTACTAACAAGAAAGCACAGAGGATTAAACATTAAGATAATACTAAGAAATTAACTTTTTTAGTCACATATTTCTAGTTAATTGGTCTGTTTTTGTTCCCTCAATAAGAATAATTCAAGGTAATGCATATAGCACCGTTACAAATCAGTGGTGTTTTTGTTCCTAAATGATTCAGCACTTTTGAGTGAATCAAGGGATTGAATAAATGTTTGATTCAATGACCCATTCTTTGTTTCCTGAATGCAGTTTAATTCCTAAATTAATCAATGTTTTCGAACTTGGATCAATGAATGATTCAAAGAAAATCACATGATTCATTCATGATTGAATCAGTGTTTTTGAATAAGTGACACTTTTGTTGCCACCTACTGACATAATGATGTAACCTGCAGAAAGAGTGAACAAGAACGCCCTCATAGTGATGGCCTAACTATCCGTATCTACAGGAGAACTGTAACTGAAGAATTGTGAAGTATTACAGTATAATACACTAAGAAATGCTCTATTTGTGATGCTGAAGGGCACAATGGCAGTGGTAGTGCATTACATTGAGCTGTCTCCCAGTTGCAAATGTACAACTTAAGGTGGCCTGACCCACTCTATAAAACTCTGATTCCTGGTGTGGAAATCTTATTTACTGTCAAGATATTTCCTTACTTTGCGGCTGGAATGTAGTGCGCCATGCGAAGTATAAATCACTAGAATTATGTCCTAAATAAAACAAAATATTGCCATTCATGGATATATTTATACATTCCAAAGGCCATATAAAATGTAAAATGTATCAATATAAATTGATAAGGAAGATTTTGGTTTGTCAATGTCTTTTGAACTTCAACAGTTTTATGTTTACGGTAATATTCAGTCGCATACACAGCCTTTCGCATAAATGCACACAGAATTTTAACTATGCATGAAAACTAACATTTGATGAGCATCAAAGGTCACAGAACACTGCTAGAAATCACTTGCTGTGAAGGAAACAGTCTGTTATTAGACTCCAACTGTATTCCCCACCACGCTTTGCATTGCGCTTGAAGCCACGACAGGACTGACAGGTTTTATTTTGTTCTCTAATGCTTTTTTCTCTGTTTGTTGTCCTCTTTCAGAGGAAGGTGGCATGCATTTTCCCCACAGACAACAGAGAAACGTCAGGTGTGCAGCCAGCGATCGATTAGGATTGGACAATTGCACTATTGCATTTGCTCTGAGTGTATCCGGTTTGTGTCAGGAAATGCAATGCTCTGCCATAGGTGTGGGTCACGACGCTTCAGCTCAGTGTCAAGATCATTAAACAGAAGAAAGGATAACTGTCAAATCAGTGCGCCACAGCAAATGAGAGATTCAAGCTGTGCCTTTTCCTCCTCAGATGTCTGGCATATACTTGAAAGCCTTCCAATGTATAGTGATGAGCTTTTCAGGCAACAAGATTGACAGGTTTGCTGCTTTGAATGTTTGATTCCTAGGTTCAGCATTAGTAAACCAGGATTACCCTCTGTTTCTACTTCGCCACCTAAGTGGATATGAAAGACAGCGGCGCAGTCTTGCTAATTGCTTGTAATTGACCAGAGTAAATTGATCCGAGTCTTGATTTGGTTTGCTGAAGGGCTTGAGAAAGGTTTAAGGGTATGTTTGGAAAGGCTGTCTTCACCATCTGCCAATCTCTCTAACGATTTTGGCTTTCCTGCAAAAGCCTTAATATAACCCTAACCGTGCAGATCCACAGAAGTCCATCAGCTCTCAGAGAGATCTGGGCAGGGATCCACTTATCACAATCTAGCCATTACACATAGATCAACAGTGATTATTTGAAGAATTACCACCTGTAGCGCACCTGTGCAAAAGGATATTTGATGGTAACTGCTCTGAAATGCATTAGACATTTCTGCAAATATCAGACTGTTAGTGGTGTTTGCTAGGGAACGTATCATTATTTTTACTGATGATATTAGTAGTCATTTAAACAAACCTTAATACTAAGTGTTAAACTTTGTGAATAATCCTCATTCGGTATGCTGTATACATTAATGATGGAAATGGAAAGTCCAACGCTGTCTCACAGCAATTCGCACATATTTTACGATTTTTGTTAAATCAAATGTATTTCCAACTCGTATGAATTAGTACAAAGGACCTACACCTAACTCTAAACCTACTCATCCCTGGGGTTTAGACAATTTATAGAAAATTGTACGAGTAAGGTACGCATTTGTATAAATTAGCACAAATTTTCCACCTCGTATTAAAGAACTACTAACTTATTCAAAAAAGTGTAACAAAACAAGGAACATCCTGGCAATTTCATAGTAACACCATAGCAACCACTCAGAAGGCCCTAGCAAAAAATGGCAGAAAAAAATCCTAGCAACATCCAGAACACCCTAGCAACAATTCAGAACATCATAACAACTGCCTGAAAACACCCTAGCAACCACACTGGGCAGCCTGTCAACCTGGAGGTTAAATCTACGTAGCAAAACCTCATAGTACCATCATAAGCATCCTAGCAACATCCAGAACACCTTAGCAAACACTTAGAATAAACTGCCTAACAACACCACAGCGACCACTCACAAACATTCACTAGAACCTACTAGAAACCACGTGTAACTTCTAACTACAAAAAATGACATAGCAATCAATCAGAACATCACTGCAACTGCCTAGTAACACCCTAGCAACCATCCAGAACATCATAACAACTGCGAAGCATCCAACCTCCTAGTTACCATACAAAACTGCCTGAAAATGGCCCTGCAACTTAGCAACAGCCCAGAAACACCCCAACATCATGCATGTTTTATATTTTCCACAAAAAATCTAGTTCATCGCACAATTTCAAGCCATCCATATGGTTAAAACGCGCAGTTGTAGATACTGTTGAACATATCCATCTCCTAAAAAATTCCACCAAACCTCCTAAGACAAAATGTCAATGATTTGGAGTCTCGTTCTTTGTAGCTCCCTAGTGGCTTCTGTCACCTCAAGTCGGTTCGTTGAGTTTCACCATCACACCGTGTCAATCAATTTAGTGCCAAGCGATTATTTTCTGCCATGACTGACTGAATGCATGCACAGCAAGCTGAGGAAAGGGGAACGGAGAATGAGATACCAAAAAAGAGAGAAAGCGCAGGGCAGAAATAATGGGACAGGGCAAATAGATAGAGAACAGCCCGTGTATTTGTCATAAAACCAACTGTCAGTCTTTGTCTTGTCACAGTGGAGGAATGACACCTTCTCCCTGTAGGTGTCTCAATCCCTTAATCATATATGGAGCCAGATAATGTCATGGCTTCGCTATCATGCACTGGGCCACATAAGAAAACATGCAGCAGCCCAAAGAAAGATTGACATTCCTCTGAGGAATACTATCAGTCTTCGTCCCAAAGTGAATCTTGTGCTTTGAACTGTCAGCCACATCAGGAAGAGCTTATGCTAAGGATTGCACAGTGGGTGATATGGCTACCCAGAGTTTGTTTATCAAAATATGGGATCCTGGGTGTTTAGCTGGATGTCATATTTGAGTTGATAAGACGTGTTTACTTTTCACCCATACAAATTTGATCTGAATAACAGACACTGCATTTATGTCTGCTGTAAAGCATGTGGTGTACCGTATAAAGCAATTGTAGATTTGGTATTCAGCTGTCACTGGAGTAATATAGCAACAGAGAATTCTTAGACAGAAAGTTTGCTTTGAGTCTAACCTGAAATTAGGGCCTCGTTGCACATGGTAACTTTTAGAAACTTTCAGGCACATTTCTAGCTCAAAGTTTTGTCTTGAACACCTACCTAGCAACAGCATCCTATTAACCTTGTAAGAACAACACAGAACTATGAACTACCCCAAAATTGTGTAGAACAGTGGTTCCCAACCTTTTTTAACTCACGGCCCACACAGCCAAACACATATGCTTCTGCGGCCCACTGCAAAATAATTTTTAACAATCCCGCTTTTTGTACTCAGAATCAAGGATGTTGTTATTCAATTGTCTTTATTGAATAAACTGGTAATGTATTGACTAAACAGAAAATATACATAACGGATCAGCAAACTAGACATTTTTTTATTATATTAACAATATTACAATTTCTATTAATAATAATTGGCGCCCCCCTGCAGTACCGTCGCGGCCCACTAGGGGGCCCACAGGTTGAAAACCACTGGTGTACAACATCTTAAAAACTGCCTAGTAACATCTTAGCAACCTACCAGAAAACCAAAGCAACCACCCATACCAAACAAACAGCCTCCTAGCAATGCCTCACTAACCATTCATTCATAATATCCTGCCAATTGTCTAATAATACCCTACCCTACTCTAATTACACCCCAGCAAACTCTCTGAACTCTTTACAAACCACACTAAACAACAACAACCTCCCGATTAACTGATAGCAATTCATAACATATAAACCTCACAGAATTTCTATATGCCTGGAATTGCATAGCAAATATCCAGAACTCCCTAGCAACATCGGACCATCTTAACAACTGCCCAGTAACACCATAGCAACCCCCTTTTAGAAAACCCTAGCAACCTGAGCAACATTCAGATTAACCTAGCAACTGCCTAGCAACACTAGCACCCATTCAGGGCATCCTATTAACCTTTTTGAAATGCCTTCCTTACCACACAGTGCTACTAACTGCAAAAACATATTTTACAAGCATTCCGAACATCTGAGCAATTGCCAAGTAACTCCTTAGCAACATTAGAACATCCTAACAACAGCCTAGTAACACCCCAGTGACTCATGGCGCTTTCCCACTGCGTGGTACGACTCGGCTCTGCACGGCTCGTTATGGCACGGTACGGCTCACTTCGGCCGTCACTTTGCGCTGCCTCTACTGCCGTGACATCATCGTAAACGCGCCACAAACAAACACACAACACTGGAGCATTTTCATTCCGCGTCGCTGCATCAAGCTCTCGCTGGATCCGCTCCTCAGCTATCAACAAGAGGAACGTCATTACTTCCTCAATATACCACGAAACAGTAATTTTTGGTTAATACAAGAAGGTGCATTTCTTTAAACAAAACAGTTGCGTCTGATCCTTCGCTGGCTGTGCTGATTTAAATCTAGCGGGTCTCGTGTTGCAAGTTCAGTGACGCAGTAATGACGATTTTCTCCGGCTAATCAGCGACCAGCAGAGTTTACACGTCACGTTTTGGTAACAGTACGGCTCGCTTGGAACCTCGACTGAGGTGGTACTAAAAAAAGGACCAGGTACTGTTCCCAGTGGAAAACCTCCCAAAAGTGAGCTGTACTGAACCGTACCGTACCATGCAGTGGAAAAGCACCTTTATTCTAATTTCTAGAAGGAAGTTACATTGTATATCTTTACCAATGGCACATCTGCACCTTACGACACACAGTATTTATTTATTGCCACAGTTACTTGATCCAAACGCATCTTTGTGCAAATATGTATAAAACTTGTTTTATACATATACCCATGCAGTGCAATACCCAAGTTATATACATATATACATATATATATATATATATATATATGGCTGTTTCTTTTTTAATACAGATTTCTTCCTTTTTACACTTTAAATCTTTGCTCTTACTTACATTTCACTGTATGTTTTACCAGCTATAACTACATGTGACAAATAAAGAATCTTTTTTGAACAATTAACTTTTTAAAATTAAAAAGTAATGTGTTACTTGGAAAAAAGTAATATGTCCCCAACACTGATGACCTCAATAATAAACAAGTGGAAATAATGCCAATTTAACAATAAGCAAATAATAGAATGATTGCCTGTAAACTTTTGATACTTGAAGCACTCCCTGATATGGAAAGTGCTTTTTTCTTTATCACTTTTAATTATATTTGCTTGTATGCTTTGAAGCTATATTTAATTCTAATTCTTAATAATTACATATTATTATGCTTATTTTAAAAAGTAGCCTGAGTGCTCGGTTCTCCAGTCAGTGACTGTGAGGGAACCTGGGAGCACAATGACCAATGCACAACACAAACTGCTCCTCAGGCATCATAGCAAATGGCTGCAACGGCTCCAGGTGTGCAGTTCACACTTGTGTGTTTGCGCTCAATGCCATCAGAAGAAGACGACGACAAAAAGGAAGTCGGTCTAAAAGGTGTATTGAGGTCAAGAATAAGCCTATTCTGCAGCCTCCAATGCATGTTTGTGCGTATAGCATAACAAGGGTGTTACACCCTGGGTGTACGAATTATTATTTTGTTTTCTATGTGAACACAAGAGCCTGAAAATCCTTTGGCTGCATAATTTGAACTAATTTACACGGAAAGAAGAAACGAAACAAAACGAAACGAAACTTATCAGACTGGCACTTAGTTTTTACACAGACTAAAGCCGTCTCGAGGTCAACATGCACTCACTCACCAACCATAACAATGATCTCATTTCATTTACACAAACGCTAATGTCCATAACGGCTATCAATAAAAGTTACGAGCTGAAGCATGCCAGAGAACTAAGTTACCAAAGGTACAACCAATATAGCATTTTCTTTTTAACTACAGACCTCACAACGCCATAAACACAGGGATCCTCGCAGGAGGAAGATTGTACTTCGCTTGCACACCACAAAAGTCAAATGTAAACAAGACAAAAGGACTCAACAGCGAGCAAAAAAAAAAAAACAATAACAACAACTAAGTTACCCGCGAAGCTCCAACGGAGGAAACGTTGAGTCTTTCAGCGCCGTTTCATCTCATTTCTACACTGACACGGTTGTAAATACCTTAAGTCCACTCAACAGTGTTTTTTACATGGTCTCTGTCTCGCGCTCAGCTCGAGTACTCTCCACTGAAAACACGACTGCCGCCGAGTCGCGCTGCGGTGACGCAATACAGGGGGCAATACAGTCCATTGCGCCTGCGCATTACTCTAGCGCGGGATCTGTGATTTATAAAGGGCTTGGAGGAGACACGTGACTACAACTGCTAAATAACGCACAGGAGGAAGATAATTACATAGCAATTGTTCGAGTAGCTTATAATATGACTTTACTATTTGAAGTGTCTTTTAAAAAAATAAATATTATGTGGGAGTTAAATTGAATTGAGCTTAAGTTGAAACAACAGATTTGAATTGTATTAAGTTGACTTTTATTTTTCACCCCCCAAAAAATAAATTAATATAATTGGGTTAATTAAATGAAAGTATTTGTACTTTAATAATTAAAAATAATATTCAAATGCCAATTTTAGTGTATATCGACATAGCATAGCTATGCAACAAAGCGTTGCAGTTAATAAAATACAGTACATAGATTTATTAAATGGTGAAATAAGAAAACTAAGAATTGATAATACACATTAATCAATACATTTTTAAATAAATCAATTTTGCTACAAAATACAAAATCATTTCTGGACACAAATAATTGCAAAAGTTCATACATAAACATATATATATATATTTTTTTTAATCAGCCTGATATGAATTACACATGATAAAAGAGAGGATCATCTTCAAGTTATGTAATAACCTCCCTTCCCTTTATATAAACACCCCGTCACAGACAGTTTCTACATCATCCTAAAAGAACAGGCCTCGGTACATGCTAGAGTTCACCTGAGGTTTGAGTTCTGGTCATTTTTTGTCCTTTTCGTATTTCCATTTGTCATGTAATCAAGTTATAGCAGTAGCAAAGTCATCCTTAAATACTCAAAAGTGGTATTATGGGAAAATCAGAGCAGTGAGGTCAGATGTGAAAACCGACATCCTGCCCACATCAAATGGGTCAGAAATAGAAAAAAAAATACAATAAATGTTAATATAAAAAGCTGAGCATATTTTTCATCAAGAATTGCATCCTTTGAGATGTTGACTGGTATTAATAAAAAAGGAATTATCATTTCTGCACGTCATCTGCACACAAACACTGCACAGTGGAGCCATCAGCTGACTTAAGGCCCAATAAGTCTAACACAACATAATGCAAATGGGGTTGAAACAAAAGTACAACATCATTCTGACTAAAAACAGGCACTAAATTTGTTCCCATGACCTAATTTTGTTCCCAGCACCACTTGAGACACACAAATCTGGAACTAGTTGTAACAACACCATATGCTGCAATGCCTTTATGCTCAAGACATTCTGCTTAATGTCAGCGGACAAAGTTTAAAATAAATAGTGTTAATATGATGTGTTTAAGAGTCAAATTCACGAAGTGCAAATTAAATTAGTTTACAATACACTTTTTAACAGGAATCTAAAGGTGCATAACCTGCCAGGGTCACGTTTCTATGGAAGCACGTTTCCGCCACAGAATAAAACAAGTATTTTTTAAATTGTATTTTTCCTTGCAATTGCTTTTTTTAACTTCCTGGCAGAATTGCAAGAAAAAGTCAGAGATGCAAGAAAAGAGGGAGAACTGTTTGAGGTAAACAACAACAACAAAAAAAGAAAGATTAATAGTCAAAATTTCAACACATTAACAAAAAATCAAAATAAAGGCGAGGTATAAACTGAGAATTTAATCACTGTGATATGTAAACTTCAAATTCTTAGGAAAAACAAAAACGTCAGAATTATGATAAATATTTGCAATTTTTTTTTATTCCATCACAGAACCGGCTTCCATATGTTTCACCTCAAAATTGAAAAATAAATATTCTGCCAAACGAAAATGAAACCATTAAGAGTTTTTACATGGTAAAAAACAAAGAAAGCAAAAGGTCTGGACACATGATGTTAATGAGAATTTGATAAAATAAAAAAAACGTTACAAATGCAAACATAAATGCCCTAAAAATAGGCTTATATTTCTTTATTATTTTGGGGTGAAATGCGACCTAGACATATTTGCAATGATATTTACGTCTTTTAAGATATACACACGAGCAAAAGAAATATTCAATCCCCCCCCCCACCCTCATCAGTGTTCCATTTGTCTGCATTCCTACCCTCCTCCTCCTCCTCTCCTGCGTTTATTACCCAGCATTCCTGTCCCTGGTCCTTTAACGCGTCGTTTAAATAAAAGTAATGCCATGCTGATATGTTTGTCGCGCCATAAAACTTTCATTCACTTCCACCTTTTCCCCCTTCACCTCACTGTTAAGATCTTCCCTGTGAATGGTAATGAATAAAATATATATTACATTTGTCATTAAATAGTTTTTGTCTCTTGCACGGTCCGCATGCATTAGGAGCGCAGGGGCAGCCTAAGGACAGGGGAGAAGAAGGCCATGTTGTCGTGCGAACAATTGGGTCATGTGATAACGGTCTGCGATACGAACTCGCTCCTTTGGTCCACAAGTACACTGTTCTGCGCCTGCACATCAACCAGAACAGTCCAGACTATGAAACTCCAGTGTGTTTGTGTGCGTGTGTGTTTGTGTATGTGTGCGTGGTCCTTTCTGTCAGTTTTCACTGGGTTTCGCAGAAAATCACTGAAGCTTCGTGCCCAGCTTTCGTTGTCTGTTTCTGTACGAGAAGACAAAAGAAAGTTTTAAGTCAAAAGTTTAGAAAGAACTTTTCACTCGGATAAGGCAGGAAGTTAAACTATAAACACATCATGTTTTTATAGATGACTGACTTTTGTATGGAAGCAGATTAGTCTCATTAATAATTCACGCAAAACACGATGCATGCGTAACCAAATTCACATGCATGAAAAAAAAAATGCATATTCATAAAATACATGTCACAAACGCAAAACACAATCCACAAATGTACAACTCTGTACAAAAAGTTTTGAATCTTTAAAATTCACAAGTTAATCGCGACTGTGAATGTCCTGCGCTCTCGGCGGGCTATGATTGGTTGAATGGTGAGCTGGCATCTGATTGGCTAAATAGTACGAGTCACACAACTGGGAGAAAGAGGCTGCTAGGACTGTCTCAAAAATACACACACGCAAATCCAGGGTGATTTACACATGCATGACGATTCGTACATTCACAGCCACAGCCATTTAGCAGTAGATGCTGCAGATGAGTTTACCTGGCTTCTGATCTGGTTACTGTGTATTCAAACCACAGGATGTTGGGAATGAGGCTTGTATCTCTCACCAGAAAAAACTCTGAGATTGGCCTGAGACGGAAAAAAAAAAACACAGATCATTAAAAGAAAGCTCTGTATGTGTGTAAGGGACTTTGTAATTGAACATCTGTGCATGTGCTTGCATCATTACCAGGCTGCTATCTTGGGAAAGAGCGGCGTTAGCACCTCTTGGGTGATAAAAAACCAAACCACTCCCATCACCATCCCAGCCACACCCCCATAAATAACCTGACTCCAGGTGTGGTACAGGAGGTAGACTCTGTGAGGACAAACATGAGCAATGCATCAGAAATACAGCAAGACTCAACTACTGCACTCACTAAAAAAAAAAAAAAAAACACGCATTACCTGCTGTATGAAACGGTCAGAGCCACGGCCAGTAGAATGATGGACAGTATATGCCGCCATAACAGTTCAACACACCTGGCATTGTTCGTCTGATGCATTCTGGAGAAAAAGACAAATATCAATTGTTTTGATTCAAATACAGTGGGGCAAAAAAGTATTTATTCAGCCACCAGTTGTGCAAGTTCTCCCACTTAGAGAGATAAGAGAGGCCTGTTATTGTATAATAGCTATACCTTAACTATGAGACAAAATGAGAAAAAAAATCCAGAAAATCACATTGTAGGATTTGTAAAGAATTTTTTTTTGCAAATAATGGTGGAAAATAAGTATTTGGTCGATAACAAAAAGTTTAATCTCAATATTGTGTCATATAAAGGTTTTCTGTAAGTGTTCACGAGGTGTTCACACACTGTTGCTGGTATTTTGGCCTGTTTCTAGAGCAGTAATGTTTTGGGGCTTTCAGCTCCCTCCAAAGAGTTTCTATGGGGTTGAGATCTGGAGACTGGCTAGGCCACTCCAGGACCTTGAAATGCTTCTTATGAAGCCACTCCTTCGTCGCCCGGGCGGTGTGTTTGGGATCATAGTCATGCTGACAGACCCAGCCACGTTTCATCTTCAATGCCCTGCTGATGGTATTGTGAATTTTAGCAGTATAATATAGAACTCATATAATCATACTAACCATAAAATGTAAATCATAGGAGCAAACCATATATTGAAGGCTGTGTTATACTAAGAGACCTCTGTGACCAAGAGTGAACTGTGTGAACTTCCCATGAATTGAGCAAGAAAGGATCCATTGTCCAAGTGTAAGATGCTGACTATCAGGGACACCTGTATTGTGAAATCATCTCCAATTAAAGCAAGGCTCTATATTTTTGGCAAGGAGTGCAACCTTGTAGCGAGCCACCATGA
>JAUCMT010000025.1:585563-595966 GCA_032357475.1 Enteromius thamalakanensis | reverse complement strand
TTAGCGCTAATCAAAGAACCGGCTTTACTGATGAGATGCGCATAATATATTGTACGATATATATCGCCCAGCCCTACTTTTATGAGCTCATTGTGCTTGCTAATATATGTCTTTGCAGGTACGATTCACGACGACATGTTTGAGCAATCAAAACTCCTGTTTTAAATTTTTGGGATTAATACAATTCAATTTCAACAGCATCTGTGCCATTGCCATAGAAAAAAAAGCTATATTAATTATAATATTTTACAAACAAACGAAACGAACAAGTTTTTTTCCCCAGTCTTCAAGCCTAAAGAAATAATGCATGTTTGCATCCTGTGTTTGTTTTCAAAAATCACATTGATTGGCATTGAAATCATCACAATGGCACAGATGTTGTAAAAATAGTTTAAAAACCAGAGCTTGAAGGACTGAAATAACAAGTTATAGCATATGTATGCTCTACAATTACAATTACTCTACATTTGTGACCTGTCTGAATTAATACCACCATATATTTCTATAATAGTACAGTAGATAATCAGCATTTTTAGTCCTGACTATTGTTGGAGGACAAAAACAAGGTGAATCAAGTATGATGACTGAAAATATAGCACTACTAAATATTGCTCTGATGTACACTTTGACTGATAAGGGTGAGAACAAATGCAACTTAACCAAGAAAACCACGAGGGCTCACAAGTGAGCTCGGCTAATGTGATCCGGACCACTTCATCCTGTTTTACTCTTAAATGAAGCACTTCCTGTGTGAGTCTCTCATCGAAAACGCTCTCAAACAGCGCTGAGAGACTCACAAATCCTGTCTTCACTGGGTTCAGTGCTACCCAAGATTCAGTGCATGACTATACTTGGCCATTGGCACGTACATAAACGCTCGATGACACACATTCACACACGAACAACAAAACCTAGCGTTTCTGAGGCGTTGGATGTTTCAGAAGAGCTGCGACTCAAAACCAGGCAGTAGGTTTGGCTAAAAGAAAGTTCCTATAGGTCAGGATGGGAAAGAGTTTCCAAAGGTTTTTAAAAATGAAGGTGTTTAAATAGCAGCGATGGATTTTCGGTGGCAAATTTGCTGAAGCGGATTAAGAAAAGGCCTCGTTGACCTCTGTAGTGGTTTATGCTCTTTATAGCCACGCTGATTGGTCAATGATGATGACGAATAGCCATGTATCTAGTGTCCTAGGTTAGGATAGTACACCTCAGTCCTGCGGTCTGCTGGCGTCTGGATGCCCGCTGCTGGCTTGGCTAGGGCTCGTGGGTAAAGCTCCGTTGGTCTCAGGTAGACTGTTAATGCCCAGGTAACCCACCAGGATGTCCGCCCGTCTGTGGGATAGGCTGAGGATGTCTTCGGCCAGAGATGGGACAGATGTGAAACGCACCTTATCGTGATCAAACATGTCCTTCAGATACTGAACAATCTGTTGCTGTGGAGATCAAAAGGAGATGGCCATGTTAATTTCAAGTTGTTTTGATTATGATAATGCAAGATAAACCTTTATTCAGATTTAGATATCACTTGACTTGAGTCAATGTGTATCATTTTTAGTCAGCTAAGGATGCATTCCTTACAAAGTCCATACAAAGTGAGAGTAAAGATAACTTTTTCCATTTCAAATATATGCTGCGCTTCCAAATCTTGAAAAATAAAATGCATCGCAGTTTCCACAAAAATATGAAGCGGGAGAACTGCGTTTTGCACAACATTCAGCAAATCAGTATATTAAAATGATTTCTGAAGATCATGTGACACTGAAGACTGAAGCAATAATGGTGCAATACAGCAATAAATTACATTTTACAATATATTCAAACAAAAAACACATATTTTAAATTGTAATGTTATTTCCTAATGTTACAGTTTGTATTATAGACTGAAAAATACAATATAAGAAACTTGCTTTTATGTTTTTTTTTTTACATTTACAGTATGTCAAAAACCTTTAAGACCAAGTAAAGCAAATTTAAGGAGTTCATTTCATTTAACAATATGCCGGGATGTTTTCTAAATGCAGCCTACAAACAGATCTCCATTACTTTTGAATTCACTTGACAAAAAAGCCAAATCCGTATTTTTTAGATTGTTTATTTTAGACGCTAAATTACTTAAATTAATATATTTGTTATGGGAAATGCATCAAAATAAATAGGGTTTATGATAAAAATGGCAAGATATTTATATTGGAAAATGTAACTAAAATACTGAGGAAAATATTCTTTTTCTGCAGTGAATTCAATTTAATTGAGTTGGTCGGATTATTACAAGATAGACAAAGAGGGATTAAGCAAAGTCATTTTATTTATTTGTAGTTTTTTCTAACGCCATGACATTTTCTGCTTTTTAGACCTTGATTTAAACAGGTTTTAGTTTCTCCAGAAACCCTGTATGTATTCTCTGACATGGTTCCTGATCCGATCGCAGGCATCAGTGTGTCACAGAAATCAGATTAGCATCAGATTATGTGCTGATCTGGATTACCGGGAGTCACTGGGAACATCTTACCTTGAATACGGTGCACACCTCACTGAGGTGCTGCCGGGGGCCCAGAAACCCAAAAGCCAGAACTGGACTCACATGTTCAGAGATGGCATAGAAATGAGCAATAAAGCCATCGGGAACCTGAGCAACAAACACAACATTAGATGTGCGTCTGAATCTAGACATGGTTTCACAGATATGATGTTTCCACACTCACCATTAACAATCTCCTTTTGGCTTTTAGCACGGACCAGCAGGCTGTAGCCAGTGCCTTTTAGAAATAAAGAGAGACAGAAGCAGAAAATAAGAAATACAGATCATTAATACTTTTTTTTTTTAAATAACGCAAATAACCCCTCCTTATAAAGAAGCAGTGTTGACTCTTTAGTGTCCTTCTGATCATTGTTTTTATTTTTGGCTTCTTTAAAGTACATTTTCATAAAGAAAGTGAGAATAAAAACTCTTGTTGTGCTTAAGAAATTATTTTCCTATTTGGTTCTAAATGGAATGCATTAGTTAGGATTGGAGTCTGAGCGTACCGTCTCTTTAAAACTGTCCGAGAGCCATCGGTTCCTTAGAACCGCCACCACTGAAGACGGCGGACTTTCCAGATCTTCAAACGCATCCATCAGGATGAAGTCCAGCACAATGTCGAAGAAGTTCATAGACACCACCTAGAGCAAAGTCAAAGGTCAAATCTCCAGAAGGCCAAACAGAGAGTCAAGAACAATCAGTGTTGATTTTAAATTATAATAATGTTTATTAACATTTTAAATGAGCAGATTTACATTACTTTAACTTTTATTTACTTTACATGTTTCATCTAATATTTATATATTTTATTTTATTTAAACTAAGTCAATTTTAGTTCGCAATAAACAACAGTGGATCAGTCAAGAATGGCAGCTTAGCAATCTGTCTTTAACTCAGAATATCATTTAGACAGTGAAAGGAATGACAGACAGATAAACAGGACAAACCCCTCGTCCTTCCAGCTCCATCTTGGTGACGGGCCACGTCTCTTCTCTCTGTGTGTACTGCAGCATGTCTTCATAACTCTCCAGAAATGCCTTTGGACTCTAAACATTCACACAGACCCATACACAGTAGATGATACATCCAAATAAAATGACTTTTTATTTTAGAAATCTCCACTCACATTATGCACAATTTGTTAATGCATGTTATATTATATTATGAAAAAATGTTATGACAGATATTTAATACTTAATGGTATCTTCTGCTCGCCTAGGCTGCATTTATTTGATGAAAGAACAAAAAAAAAGTAACAGTAATATTGTGAAAGATTACATTTTACGAAATGGAAAACAATGCTATAAAATGAATTGAAGTAGTTATATTAATCCATCATTATTGTTTGTACCGTATTTTCTGCTCAATAAATGTTGCCTTGGTGAGCAGAGGGGAAAAAAACAAATAAAACATATTTTAATTACTCCATTCGTTTTTTAAAAGCACCTTGTTGGCTTTGGCCAGGAGTCCCAGTATCATCTGCTTCCCTGTCTCCATGAAGAACATCCTGTGCGTTTCATCCAGCAGCAGCACCTACACACACAGATCTCAATAAAACAGTTCCGTGAGTGTGTGTGTAATCGTGTGTGAGAGTTTGCTGACCTGGAAGGCCTGACGTACGCAGTGCAGCTTGGCGAGGAAGTCCTGATCGCTGTAGCACTCCAGAAGTTCGCTTCTGTAACAGAGGCACAGAGTGTGTTTTCCCATCAGTGCTCGCTCCCTTAGTTACACCGGAAATCCTTCAGTCCCAGAGGACAATGTGTGAGGAGAACATCTGCACTGTTATGTGCTGTAGTACACTGGGTCCAGTCTCGTTTTACAATCAGTGCTAATGAAGTGGAGTATAAGCTTTAGGATATTAGTTAGTAATGTAAAGGGTTTAGGATTTTTAGGCTCCTATAAAAACTTTTAACAATTAAATCATTCATTAATATTTTATTATTATTAATAATAATAATAATAATAATAATAATATGGGCTTACATTTTAATACAAATTATATGAATTAATAAACAGTCAAAAATCTTTCAAAATTTTTTTTTACATAATAGGACCCTATCAAATGTGTTCATTCTTTAAACATTCTGTGATTATTTTTTTCTGAATTTTGTTTTATTATTAATGGTGTCAGTCAACTGAAATTTGTACAATATCATTATTACTTTATTATTTTAAATAATATACATTTTATACTGCTAAATAATAATAAATAAACGGAATAATTCTTATTATTTAAGTTTTAAATATAGTAAAACAAACAGTGTGATTATATAGCAATCAACTATAAATAAACTATAATATTAATATAAAATTATTATTCCAACTACAGCTAAATTAAAATGTTAAACCAAAACTTTAAAACAACTGCAATTGTAAAATCTCACTGTATATTAATAATAGCCTAGTGCAACTGTGACTAACATGCACTTGCAACTATTAACTATTAATACAAAATTATGTATGTTAAAAAAAAATTATCAATACTACAAAAGTGGTATTGGTAGAAGTATGCAGTGTGGAGCATTTCTTAAGAGCGTCAGTATGCAGTGTTTAGGGTTCATATTGGCAGTATGCAGTGTTTAGGGTTCATGCTGGCAGTGTGCAGCATTTATTAAGAACGTCAGTATGCAGTGTTTAGGGTTTAAGCTGTCAGTATGCAGTGTGCAGCATTTATTAAGAACGTCAGTATGCAGTGTTTAGGGTTTAAGCTGGCAGTATGCAATGTGCAGCATTTATAAAGAGCGTCAGTATGCAGTGTTTAGGGTTTAAGCTGTCAGTATGCAGTGTGCAGCACTTATTAAGAGCGTCAGTATGCAGTTTTTAGGGTTTAAGCTGGCAGTATGCAGTGTGCAGCATTTATTTAGAGCGTCAGTATGCAGTGTTTAGGGTTTAAGCTGTCAGTATGCAGTGTGTAGCATTTATTAAGAGCGTCAGTATGCAGTGTTTAGGGTTCATGCTGGCAGTATGCTGTGTGCAGCATTTATTAAGAGCATCAGTTTGCAGTGTTTAGGGTTCATGCTGTTAGTATGCAGTGTGCAGCATTTATTAAGAGTGTCAGTATGCAGTGTTTAGGGTTTAAGCTGGCAGTATGCAGTGTGCAACATTTATTAAGAGCGTCAGTATGCAGTGTTTAGGGTTCATGCTGGCAGTATGCAGTGTGCAGCATTTAGAGCGTCAGTATGCAGTGTTTAGGGTTCATTCTGGCAGTATGCAGTGTGCAGCATTTATTTAGAGCGTCAGTATGCAGTGTTTAGGGTTTAAGCTGGCAGTATGCAGTGTGCAGCATTTATTAAGAGCGTCAGTATGCAGTGTTTAGGGTTAATGCTGGCAGTATGCAGCATTTATTAAGAGTGTCAGTATGCAGTGTTTAGGGTTTAAGCTGTCAGTATGCAGTGTGCAGCATTTATTAAGAGCGTCAGTATGCAGTGTTTAGGGTTCATGCTGGCAGTATGCAGTGTGCAGCATTTATTAAGTGTCAGTATGTAGTGTTTAGGGTTTAAGCTGGCAGTATGCAGTGTGCAGCATTTATTTAGAGTGTCCTATGCAGTGTTTAGGGTTTAAGCTGGCAGTATGCAGTGTGTAGTATGCAGTACCTCAGTGATCTGCAGGCTACGTTTCCATCCTTTACTAAACTCAGGGCTTCTTCATACAGAGCTGCCGGCTTCAGCGGGTGATACGTGTCCTCTAGAGAAAACGCCTCAAACAACTGCAGACATAAAGATAGAAGTGATATCATACACATGCAGGAGAAAACACACGAAACCCTTAAGTGTGTGTGTGTGTGTATGCATGTGTGTGTGTCTTGACCTCAGCAGCAGAGAAAAACGAGTCGTCTGACGTGACTGTCGTGGCATCGTCATCTTGGATGGGATGTGAGCTCCCGAGTGTGGGCAGGATCAGGGTTGCTTCACTCTCTGCACAAAGACGGCTTGGTTTAGGAAGCTGGGAACACATGTGACATCAGCATGTTTTTGTGTCCGTCTTACCCAGGTCAGCAAGGAGGCTGTCGGGGGGTATGGTGCTGCCGAAGTCTTCCTGTAAGTGATAAGCTCGGTGCAGCAGAGTCTCAAGCTTCTCCGCAAACTGATGATTACGAAGCTCAGGCTGAAATATTAAATGATGTGTTTTTACATGTGACCCTGGACCACAAAACCAGTCACAGTGGTTACTTTTAAATTGAGATTTCTACATCTATATCTTTTTGGCTAAAAATAAAACTGTTCGAAAATCTGGAATCTGAGGGTTAAATAAATAAATAGCCTCTAAAAAATAAAAAAAAGTTGTTAGCAATGCATATTAGGGTCACATTTAACAGCTCTTGCCAGTCTTCTGATGCTTATGAATAAGATAATAAGAGATATTTACCAAATGGTGCTCCACAAGTTCTGATCCTTGCAGGGCGAGACTGTTTGACCCAGATGCTCGGGAGTGAGATCTGTGTCTCATGTTCAAAGCCAGTTCCCACTTGCGCAGAGCTTCCTCAAACAGCTCCATCCCTGCAGGAGGAGGAGACCAAAGAAAACCAACATCAGTAACTTAAAACCCAATTTTGCTCGTTTTCAAACAGTATTTAAAGCTTATTCAGTCTATATATCAGAAAAGACTGCTTATTGTAATTTGAAAATGCATTTTTGTTTTTATATATATATATATATATATATATATGACCCTTTTAATATTTTAAAAATAACAATTAAAATTCACTGCTGCAAGTTTCAGGGTCAGTAATATTTTTTTAATGTTTGATCATTCTCTTAAGTATGCTCACCAAGGCTTTATTTAGTCAAATACATAATGTATTGCAAAAAACATATATATATATTTTTTATACAGTTTAAGAAAAAACTATTTTCTGTTTGAATATATTAAAAATGATGTAATTGATGTAAAATCAAAGCTGAATTTTAATAAAGTTTTCAGTGTCACGTGATGTCTTCAGAAATCATTCTGCTTCTTCAACAGTTGTGCTCCCAAATATTTTTGTACAAATCATGATACTTCTCTTGCAAATGGAAGTTGAAAAGAACAGCATTTATGCAAAATAAAAAACATAAATAATTATAATAGTTTTTAATGTCACTTTTAATCAATTTAATGCATTCCCGCTGAATAAAAGTATTCATTTCTTACAAGAAATTATTTTTTTTTTTAAACATTTGAATGTTAGTGTGGCATGTGAAAAAGACGCAAGTATGGATGACACAACAGATCACAATAGTAAACTACAATACCCATGAGATAGAGGTTCTCAGCATTGGCATCCTCTCCGACTCCCAGCTCCTCTGCCACAGGCTCCGCCTCCCAAGGCGTCCCAGTGTTCACTGATTGGTTGGGAGAGGAGGGAACTCTCATCTAAGGCAGATCCAAAAACAATGGTTAAAAGTGTAAGGTTAGGTCTTTTGATAGGTGTTTGTTGACAAACAAACAGGCAGTGTGTGTGTGAGATTCACGCACAGATGCGATGCTGTGTGAAGAGCTCGAGTGTTTGCTCTGTGCGAGAGACGAGACGCCGCTGAGAGTGTCATTACTGCGAGTGCTGGGACTCATCATCTGACGCCCTGGAACCGGACCTGGAAACACAAATCAACAAATAAAAATGAGAACATATAGAAATGCAAAGCCGATAAATCATTCAAAAAAACATTTTTGATGCAGTATATAGACATATTCTCCAAAAAAAGGTCTCAAATTTCATGAATGTATAATTAACATTACATTAACAATGGACATTAAATGTATTGACATCTATTTCATATTTATAAAATATTAATTTAATTTTGCAATATTTTATATCACTATTACAATAAATTATCAAACCCTCAAAATGCTGAATAATTTTATGAAAATGTGTAGCATAAGTAGCATAATTAATTAATTGGAAATGTTTCAACCTTGACTAAAAATTTACAATAACTATTGAGAAATAATTTAATAACTTTGTTTATGAAATAATAATTTTAATTTGTAATTTTTTATTTATTTATCTAATCTACAATGGTTTTTGATACAAGAAACCTTAAATAAAAATACATGCATGCATACATACACATACACACACATACATACATACATATATATATATATATATATATATATATATATATATATACACATTATATATATATATATAGATATACATATACACACACACACAGTTGTATATTTTAATATTTTATTAATGAAATAAAAATTCAAATACTGGATAACGATGTCACACATTCTCTTGCGTGGATCTGCTCACCTCTCTTGAGCGAGGCCGGTCGGCTGGTTCGGAGTAGTTGTTCTGGGATGCCCACAGGTTTCTGTGCTTCTTTACTGACTGCCTGCTTCCTCTTCCTACCCCGCCTCTTTAACTGATGCGCGGTCAGAGCCAGAGCGACGCTGCCCAGAGCTGTGGCGAACAGCACCTTCTTCAGACTAGGGCTCAACTTCAGCTGAGAGAATATAGACTGTGACGGAGAAAACAGGGATGTCAGAACAAACAGGAATCATGTATTATAAACTGCATACATTTATTATTCATTTATTGTAAAAAAAAAAAAAAAAAACTTTATATATGGGAAAGTGAATAGAGTTGAAGTTGCAGGACTAAAAATAAACAATTAACTAAAACAAAGAGTGAAATAAAAATAATTAAAAATCTAAGAAGAAATATAAATAACAACTATTTAACTATATAAGTTAAAAGATTAAGTTAAAAGCTTATTCAGAATAATAATATTAAAATACTTTCACATTCAGTAAATTTCATAAAAATGGTCACAAAAATTAATTTAATGACAATGACCATATAACATTATATTAATAATTAAATACTTTAATTTAACACACTGATATAAAGTAGCCTGATTAAGTTAATAGAAATTGCACAAAAATGGAAAAACATCTTAAAACCTGTTAACCTGTAAATTAAAACGAGTAAAAAATAAATAAATAAACAAACAATAATATATATTTTATATATATTTTATATATTTCAGTATCAAATACAGACTGGCAATTTACTCAAATAGATAAGTTTTTTTTAACTAAAACTACAATTATAATAAAAATAAATTAAATAAAAAATGTATATATATATATATATATATATATATACACACACACACCAAAAGATTATATATATATATATATATATATACAGACTTTGTCATTTTTCCTTTTCCTTTTTTTTTGAGGAAAGCATTGTTTATGCAAAGATGTTATGAGAGGTATAATTAATGATAAATATGCCCTTAAAGACTTGAAGACCTTTCTTTTTGACCGCTAACGGTATAAAGTCTAAGACCTGTGATGTATTTGCATTAGGAGCTTGTTTGTATGTGAAGTAGGGGGTGTGGTCAGATACACAGAGGTGTGTGGTGCTGTGTACCTGTCCAAAGGTGGAGTACAGGAACACAGGTATCTCAGCCACGGTCATGGCCAAGGCCTGCATGATGGACACGCCCTCAGCGCTTCTCATTGACATCTCAGCTCCGCCCCTCGCTCCTGCAGATGCTCTCACATCAGATGCTGAAACAGCTGGAGCAGGACTTCAGTTCAGTTCTGCAGATCAGCGGGACTCATCCACAAACAGAGCTCTCTGCCCAGATCTTCATTATTGTTGCCTTGGAGACAAAGAAAACACGGTTCATATTGTTCTAGTGCTTTAGACTAAACGACTTGCTTATATAAATACTATATGCAAAACATTAAATATTGCCAATTTAGAGAAAACATTTAGTTATACACCTCGTATTCTGCCATTTACATACAATAAAAACTTAGGTAACGTTAGCTGAAAAAAGTGGGGTCAGTAAAATATTTAATGGTTTTAAAGATGTTTCTTCTGCTCATCAAGGCTGCATTTATTAGATTAAAAATCCAGAAAAAAAACTGTAATATTGTG
>JAUCMT010000025.1:575383-585463 GCA_032357475.1 Enteromius thamalakanensis | reverse complement strand
GTTTCTTCTGCTCATCAAGGCTGCATTTATTAGATTAAAAATCCAGAAAAAAAACTGTAATATTGTGAAATATTATTTCTGTGTGAATATATATATTAAAATGTAATTTATTTTTGTGATACAAAGCATCATTACTCCAGCCCTTAGTGTCACACGGTCCTTTCAGAAATAATTCATAATTATACATAAATTATTAATAACCATCAGCTGCTACAGAAGAAAGTATTTCTCGAGGAATCAGTTTATTCCTGTAACTACATCATAAATAAATATCAGACGTCACTAGCAGCTGCAGAATAACATAGACTGTCAATGAGCAGCATCTGATTATTTTAAAGCATTGCCATCTGTTGGTTTTGTTATTCTTACTGAATTTACACTCATTGATCAATAAATTGCCCCTCTATGAATCCATGTCCTTAAACAGCAGCAGCAGCAGCACATTAGCTTAGCTTAACACACACAAACACCAGGATCTTTTAAATGAGTTTCCTGGCATATAAACATGTGCATATGCGCATAAAGCCGGAGTTAATTCAGACACATCATAGCAGCACTAAACGCAATATTAACAGTAAAAGAGTGAAAAGGAGCTCGCACTCACTTTCTCCTGGTTTAGAAGGACATTTTCATTCCGCATTGCACACACTAACCTGTGATTTCCTGGTGGGCGGGGCAGGGTTTTGAGCTACAGCGGAAAACACCTATAATAGCTTTTGATGGTTAAGCGGTAACCAATCAGGGAAGAGGAGGGAAAGACGCAACGTGTTGGTTATCCAATGAGATCAACAGTCGCGCCTCGACTCTTGCCCCTCCATAAACTGACATATGAATGCACCTAGTATGTTTTATTGACAATAATAATGATATTATTATTTTGAAAATATAAATGATATTACAATTGCGTGCAGTATACACCTACAAAGTGTTCCACAGTCATCAAAAGGGAAAATTACACAAACGAAAGTTAATTTTCCAATAGCAAAATAGCATTTTAACAGTTATCATAATCTAAATATGACGATGGTAAAGTGGTAATTGATTATGATGATTTATTTGTTTTGATGATAGTTTGTTTTATTATTTTAAAATGTGTATTTTTTTTTTACATTTGTTAATATCTTGTTTAAATAATTACGTTCCTAATATGTTTTTCTCCGTAATACAAATTTATTGTAATAATTTAAAGTGTTTAATTTATCATTAGTATTATTAGTAGGGTTTTATTCCTCCAGCGTCACACATGGAGGCGGAACTAAAGTCACAGAAGGGTTTTCCTGTCGGAACGTAAATATCAGCGTGTCGAGGAAAATGTAAGAAGGCTAATCTTACAGCTAATTATATTGTTATCTGTTGTTTTCGTGCTCTTCATATGCTAATATGCTATTACAGTTAAGGCATATAAAATCATTATGTAATGGGTTGTATACTAATGTTATGATGTTTTTATTACTGTTCTGCTGCGATAAAAGTTTGTCAATATGTCAGCAGTTTTTTGAATGTAGTCAAAGGTCACAGTAGTGTGTGTGTGTGTGTGTGTATATATATATATTGTGTGTGTGTGTGTGTGAGTATGTGTATACACACACACACACACAATGTATACATCTACTTCCACACATGCGAGTTCAGTTCAGAGTGTTTGTTGTCGGAAGTAACTCGAGTTTTTCTATTTTCTCAGGAAAATGACGGTTTCCTCCCCAGTTGATCGCCTGGGTTGGAGCTTCAGCCTCAATAGGACATGAAATCTCTGGTACACATTTTTTATAGTCTAACTGGAAATGTGTTACAAACTTCTGACTCTGCATGAACCTATTGACGTTCTTCATCCCTCAGAAGTTTCACTGGATCTGCCTCCTCCTCCTCTCTGTTTGTCTGCTGCTGTGGTACCATTATTTGATGAGGTCTGGACTCACCGTGAAAACAGGCCTGCGTGATTATGTGAGGGTTCATCCCTACACTCGCTCGCCTTCATATGTAAGTTGCATTTCACACTTGACCCTCTGTATATTTCTTAAAGGACCAGTTCACTCAGAAAGGCAAGTAAAAGTAGTTTGTTTCTTTATCAGATATGTAGAAATGGTCTTAGCAGTTCCTCTGCAGTGAATGGGTGCCGTCAGAATGAGAGCCCAAGCTGATAAAAACATCACAATAATCCACGACCACTCCGGTCCAATAGTTAATAGCTGCATGTTTGCTGATCTGTGAATATCTCTCACCTAATTCGAACAAGAAGACTTTTTCAGTGGAGAAAGCAATATTATTGATAAAGTTGCTTTAATTATTGCTTGTAATTTAGGTGTGAGGAATGGTTTAAAATTATTAATGATGGATTAGATTCTTACAAACATGCAGCTCCAGTACGTAGGTTTAGGGTTTGTACCTAGTTATTACTACAATAAGTACACAGTATGTACAGGACTCTAAAATATAGTGATACCAAAACTAAGTCTAAAAAGGGTACTAATTTATGGATTTGAGTTCTGAGATGTGGGAATGGTGTAGAGAGAGAGGACAAAAATTAAGCATTTTAGGTCAGCATTGCCATCTAATTTTTAACATGACTTTAATATCTTGATTTTGTCAAATGTTGCAAAAAAATTACAGTTTTGGGGATATAAGGTAATAAGAAATATAAAAAAAATACCTTAAAGTAATTGCAAACAAGCATGTAAAGCAAATATCTTTAAAAAGAAAATGCAATATTCTAAATTTTTCCTCCGGACCGGTTTGTATCTCTGATATGTACTGTGTTTTCAGTTCCTGAACTTCCGCTGCGGCCACTGTGCCGTGGTGTCCAGTTCCGGGCAGATGCTGGGTGGTGGACGGGGTCAGGAGATCGACGGACAGGGCTGTGTGATCCGGATGAACGTGGCGCCCACTGCCGGGTACGAGGCTGATGTGGGGAACAGGACCAGTCTGCGTGTGGTGTCTCACACCAGCGTGCCACACTTGGTAAAGCAGCAGGGCTATTTCTTTGGGCGAGAAGCGGAAACTAGATACGTCATCTGGGGCCCTGAGAAAAACATGAGGGAGGATGGAAAGGGGAGAGTCTTCAATTCACTAGTGACACTGGCCAAGAAGTATCCGCAGTCACATATCTACACCGTCACCAGAGAAAAGGTGCAGTACTGCGACAGCGTCTTTCAAAACGAGACGGGCAAAAACAGGTTAGCCTATATTCTCTCATCGTTATCGTGTAACACAGTTCTTGTAAATGTAGTAAATCAATGGCTTTATTTCTGACAGGATGAAATCAGGAGCGTTTCTCAGTACAGGGTTTTTTACAATGATTTTGGCTCTGGAAGTGTGTGACAGTGTTCTGGTTTATGGAATGATTGACGGCTCTTACTGCAGGTGAGTTCACTTGTTTGAGTTTAGTTTGTTAAGAAAAAAGCAGTCATTTTTGCTTTATCGTGATTAATTATGCATCTGACATTATATATAAAATTGCATCTTATTAATGGTGTCTAGAATTTTATACTTGTATTGCACAGTATCGTATATAATAATCAATTATTGTATTTTTATATATATATACATGCATATATATATGTGTGTGTATGTATATATGTATTTATTTATTTATTTTATAGCTCGGTATAATATATAATAATCAACAGAATAATGTTTTGAGGTGAGAATTAATTTTATATTTATATATGTGTGTGTGTGTGTGTGTGTGTGTTTATATATATATATATATATATGTACTCTATGTATGTATGTATATATATATAATTTTGTAGGTTTTGTAACAATCTTCCTCGCTTATACAAAGAATAATTTACAGATTTATGTTAACAGTTGCACATTTGTTTCTATTTATTTATTGATCAATATAAGTGAATAATTATTCTATGAAGTTTAATAATATATATCTGTGTGTATAAATAGACACTATTATTTGAAATTAAAATAATTTAAAAATAAATAAATATAATTAATTATGTTTTGTCACAAACCTTTATAGGAAAGCATTTACAGAATTAGACTGCAAAAAGTAATAAATGATAATAAATAATAACTGAATAATTGACAATATATGTTTTGTCACAATGTTGAAATGAAATGTTGATTGTTGTTGTTTTTATGCACATTTATGTTTACACCTATTGTAATTACTATATAGTTACTTTTATTATGTTTACTCAATAATATGTTTAATGTTTATGTATAAAATATTATTTTAATATATAAAGCACAATTATTTAAAAATAACACATTCAAAATAATAAATTAACTAATATAACAATAATTAAATAATATAGTTAATTATGTATATTTTGTGAATAATTCAACATCCTGTGAGCTTGATTTGGATTATGTATATTGTCGTGGCCCAAAGAGGTTGTTGTCGGTCTTCATAGTCAGGCCAGACAAACAGGCTCAAATGAGTTTCAGATGTTGAAGAAATAAGACTTTATTAAAATAACAAAGCCGAGAAAACAGCCGCCACATAAGACTGCCTCTGGTCTTGGGTTGTGAATACAGAAGATGTTAGACCCTTTCAGAGATGACACCATTACCTTTTCTCATGATGTTAATTGGCCAGCCCCCTTATCTCATCGTCTATATTTGGTTTTATTGTCTGATTGGTTGATCATCCTTATCTTCTCTCATGGCTGGCTGTACCTCACCATCTCCTCATCCTCCCTGTGCATTACCTCATAGGATCTGCTGAGAAGTTGCCTTCTTTGCAAAAAAGTATAGGGCTTCCTTTTGTAATTTTGGATGTCCTTGATGGTCAACACCTGGCCCTTGGGTAATGTAAGCTTCCAATCATGAGATCTGGTGTCCCAGCACCTCATTAAAAGCTTCCATGATTTACATTCACGAGAACTTCATCTTCCCTACGCACACTCATGCTCAGACAGCCTTATTCAGTGTATTAATTGTTTTCATGGTTTACATTCTTTTGTTAGTATGACAATATCATTGGTTACTAAAATGCACAGTAATATCTGTGTGTATCTATATTCTCTTTTTTTCTTTTGTAAAATGACATTTCTTCACTAACGTCTGTGTTTTGCCTTGATTGTAGTAACGCCAGCCACTCGTTTGTGCCATACCACTACTACGAGCCGTCTCGTCTGGAAGAGTGCCGCATGTACCGCGCTCACGAACACGCCAAGAAAGGAGGCCATCGCTTCATCACAGAGAAGCTCATATACAGCCGCTGGGCGTCTCAGGGGAAACTGCGCTTTGTTTACCCAACCTGGTCACAGCAGGAACATCAGCAAGACTAGTCTCAGCCAAGTTTGACTCTGTGTGAAGTTGTAGGTTGTGTGTCAGTTTCTGAAAACCTCTGCGGTGCTTTTACTGTGTTAATTCTCCCGTCAGTTTGGCGTTTGAACCATGCTGCTTTGCCGAGTTCGGTACAGTTTTATTCCTTCACTTACAGCTAATTATATTGAGATAACTTACTAACTTATTGTCACACACTGAACTTGCTCATATGCTGCAGTTTACTTACATTGTTACATGAATCTCTCAAATGATTCATTCTGAAACATGAGAAATCAACTAAAAATTACAACATATTATATAATGTAGAAATGCTTCAAACTTATAATACTACATTTAATCATTGCATTTATTTCTGCAGACTTAGATGTAATATTTTATTTTCTTTATACATTTTAATAAGTAATATTAAACACAACCATTGTTTTGACACCCTGATGTTTTTATTATTAACACTTTTAAAATTTATAATATAAACATATATTTTTTTTTTGTTCTCATGTCATTGACAACATTATTTTTTTTCCAGAAAACTCTTTCTTTTTACATTTTGCTGTGATTGCACTTTTTATTTTCTTATTTTATGTGTGTGTTTTTAGAGATTAACCCAGTAAGGGTGACAGAAAAGGTACTGTGGTTTTATGATTACATGATATACGTTTATTTTTCTATTTACTCCAAGGTGGAAAATGTCTTAGCAAGGTTTATCTTTTTCATATATTAACTGCATTTGTAAATTAATATGAGGTCACGTTATGGATTAATATCATACAGTGATATTCAATATAACGTTTGGGGGTTTTTTACATTACATTGTGTTTTATTTTCAGCTATGTATTTCTTTATTTTTATTTAAGATATTCGTACACACATAATCTGGTGTTTACAGTGTAATTCTATGGTGATGGTTTGATCTGTGATGACCCGGGCTAAACTTTAAGCCTGTCTTGCTCTGTATCTGACATTTAAATTGCCATTTAATAAACTAAGCACTATTGCAATTTAATGTGTATGTGGCTTGGATTGCCTTATTTATTTAGGCCTTTTCGTCATTTTATATCACTCACACACACACACACACACATATATATACAGGTGCTGGTCATATAATTAGAACATCTTCAAAAAGTTGATTTATTTCCCTAATTCCATTCAAGAAGTGAAGCTTGTATAATGCATACATTCATTTCACACTGGTATATTTTAAGTGCTTATTTCTTTTAATTTTGATGATTATAACTGACAACTAATGAGAAACCCAAATTCAGTATCTCAGAATATTATAATATTATGAAAAGGTTTAGTATTGAAGACACCTGGTGCCACGCTCTAATCAGCTAGTTAACTCAAAACACCTGAAAAGGCCTTTAAATGCTCTCTCGGTCTAGCTCTGTAGGCGACGCAATCATGAGGAAGAATGCTGACTTGATGGTTGTCCAAAGGAAGGGGAAGGGAGGTGAAGGGAAGGAAAAGCAATAGGGATATCTGCACCCTGGAGAGAATTGTTAAACAAAACCCATTCAAAAATGTGGGGGAGATTCACAAAGAGTGGACTGCAGCTGGAGTCAGTGCTTCAAGAAGCAGTACACACAGACCTTACATTCCTTGAGTCCAGCCACTCTTGAACAACAGACAGCATCAGAAGCGACTCGCCTGGGCTAGAGACAAAAAGGACTGGATTGCTGCTGAGTGCTCCAACGTTATGTGCTCTGATGAAAGTACATTTTGCATTTCCTTTGGAAATCAGGGTCCCAGAGTCTGGAGGAAGAGAAGAGAGGCACAGAATACATGTTGCTTGAGGTTCATTGTAAAGTTTCCACAGTCAGTGATGGTTTGGGGTGCCATGTCATCTGCTGCTGTTGGTCCACTGTGTTTTCTCCAAGGTCAACGCAGCTGTATACCAGGACGTTTTCGAGCACTTCCTGCTTCTGACCAACTTTATGGAGATGCAGATTTAATTTTCCAACAGGCACCTGCACACAGTGTCAAAGCTACCAGCACCTGGTTTAAGGACCATCTTATCCCTGTTCTTGGCTAGCAAACTCGCCTGACCTTAACCAGGCTTCGTTATGAAGAGGAAGATGCGATATTCTAGACCCAACGATGCAGAAAAGCTGAAGGCCTCTATCAGAGCAACCTGAGCTCTCCTAACACCTGAGCAGTGCCACAGACGGATCCACTCCATGCCACGCTGCAGTAATTCAGGCAGCCCCAACTAAGTATTGAGTTCTAGACGCTCATACTTTTCATGTTCATACTTTCCACAAGTCCAAGATTTCTAAAAATCACTTCTTTGTGTTGGTCTTATTCTAATTCTCTGAGATACTGAATTTGGGGTTTTCATTAGTTGTCAGTTATAATAATTAAAATAAATAAATGCTTGATATATCATATCAGTCTGTGTGGAATAAATGTATACATTATACAATTTTCATTTCTTGAATGTAATTAGTGAAATAATTCAACTTTTAGAAGATATTCTAATTATATGACCAGCACCTATATATTATAATACTAATAAGATATGTTGATTTTTTTTCTGAAACACAATAATGTTTAGTGTGATCTGCTCATCAAGGCTGCATTTATTTCATCCTAAATACAGAAATTCTATTTGAAGTTGAAATGTCATGGCTGTGATCAAAGCTGAATTTTCAGCATCATAACTCTTGTAGGAGCGTTTTGATTGGTTGATTTGGTGCTGGCGTCATGAGCGTTCTGGCGTTCATGTAAACGCTTTGTGCTGCGCATGCGCATTAGCACCTCCGGCAGGAATGATTATGAGGCGACGGAAAGGCTGATGATTTTAATGATGCTAACCCAGCGCGGATTTAACAAGATCCAGAATAAAGCCCTGACGCATCGGTAAGAACCGTCGTCTGCGTGTGTATAAGCGCGCAGGTGTCACTCGCCGTCAATCGGTTTATTCTGCTTTATCCCGATGATCGCAGCAGCTTGCATGAGCATCACACACAGATGCTTCGTGATGTGTTTTCATCAACGCAGGTCCATAATAATGCATTTTTGATTGGCAAGACTGTAATACTGTATATTTGTTTATTTGGGGTCTTTGTAGTTTTAAAAAGGCCTTGCAGGTATCTTCTTGTATTAGATTTGAATGTATATTTGTTGTAGTATGCTGGTCAGACCATTGTATTAGATTTTTTCAACAAACAAACATGTAAATAGTACGTTAAGTCTCTGCTCATATCTTAGCTATATAACCTTATTTATATTTGAACTAACAGGTTTTAAATGCTGTGTCTGGGGGTTTGTCTCCTGTCAGATTTATTATTCATATTGTTATTTTCTTGTGATTGTCTGTCATTTGCATGGACAAGATGTTTTAATTATTATTTGGATTTGATTCATATTTTTTATAAAGCATGGCTCCATCTTACGCTATAGAAAATGGGTTATTGAAATACCTCCGCATGTTGACCATATGTTTGAACAGAATTGGTATGTAATTTACACATATCCTCAGTGGAAGTGTTTTTTTTTCTCTCTCTAGACATGAGCGCTGAACCCTGAGAGAAGAGCAGCAGGAGAATGAGACTGCACTTTGTAGATAAAGTGAGTAGAAAAAAACATGAAAATATATTTTTAAATGATTCACACTACTGTTCCAAAGTCTGGATGAATTAGAATTTTGAAATGCTTTTGAAAGAAGTCTCCTACAAATGTCATCACAGGTATAGATTTCAGTATAAACTATATTAGAATAGAAAGCAGTGTTTTTATTGTATCTTTCTAATCAAACAAATGCAGCCTTTTGTCTTACAGTGGGTACGGAAAGGGGGCAATAAACATAAAATTTCTTGCGAGCAATTTTGGTCCTAAGTATTCAAACCCTTTACTCAGTATTTAGTAGAAGCACCCTTTGATCGAATACAGTCATGAGATTTTTTGGGAAAGATGCAACAAGTTTTTACACCTGGATTTGGGGATCCTCTGCCATTCCTCCTTGCAGATCCTCTCCAGTTCTGTCAGGTTGGATGGTAAACGTTGGTGGGTCTCTCCAGAGGTCTGCTCAATGGGTTTAAGTCAGGGCTCTGGCTGGGCTATTCAAGAACAGTCACAAACAGTTGTTTTGAAGCCACTCCTTGGTTATTTTAGCTGTGTGCTTAGGGTCATTGTCTTGTTGTAAGGTGAACCTTCAGCCCAGTCTGAGGTCCTGAGCACTCTGAAGAAGGTTTTGGTCCAGGATATCCCTGTACTTGGCCGCATGCTTCACTGGTTGGGACTGTATTGGACAGGTGATGAGCAGTGCCTGGTGTTCTCCACACATATTGCTTAGAATTAAGGCCAAAAAGTTTTATCTTGGTCTCATCAGACCAGACAATCTGATTTCTCACCATCTTGGAGTCCTTCAGGTGTTTTTTAGCAAACTTTCATGTGTCTTGCACTGAAGAGAGGCTTCCGTCGGGTCACTCTGCCATAAAGCCTCGACTGGTGGAGGACTGCAGTGATGGTTAAATTTCTACAATTTTCTCCTGACTCCATCTCTGGAGCTCAGACACAGTGATCTTTGGGTTCTTCATTACCTCTCTCACCAAGGCTCTTCTCCCCCGATAGCTCAGTTTGTCCGGACAGCCAGTTCTAGGAAGGGTTCTGGTCGTCCCAAACGTCTTCCATTCAAGGATTATGGAGGCCACTGTGCTCTTAGGAAGCTTAAGAAGAAATGTTTTTGTAACCTTGGCCAGATCTGTGCCTTGCCACAATTCTGTCTCTGAGCTCTTCAGGAAGTTCCTTGGACCTCATGATTCTCATTTGCTCTGACATGCATTGTGAGCTGTAAGGTCTTATATAGACAGGTGTGTGGCTTTCCTA
>JAUCMT010000025.1:562268-575283 GCA_032357475.1 Enteromius thamalakanensis | reverse complement strand
GCTTTCCTAATCAAGTCCAATCAGTATAATCAAACACAGCTGGACTCAAATGAAGGAGTAGAACCATCTCAAGGATGTTCAGAAGAAATGGACAGCACCTGAGTTAAATAAGCGTGTCACAGCAAAGGGTCTGAATACTTACGACCATATATTTCACTTTTTCTTTTTTAATAAATCTGCAAAAATGTGAACAATTCTGTGTTTTTTTGTCAATATGGGGTGATGTGTATGATTAGTATAATATTTAAATGATTCAAATATGCTTTAATAAAACAGAAAGCTAAAAATACAGATGACGCTCACATAAAAGCTTAACAGTGGGTTTTGTATGTGAAATGATAGATGCTAATCTCATTTCCAATGATTTCCTCCATTGTTTTTGTATGAAGTGAGCTCATCTGTGTTTCCTCAGCAATGGCAGCAGGGCCAGCGGATGGTGATTTATGGGGCGGTCTTCCTCATCATGACCCTCCTCATCCTCTACAGCTCCAACAGCTCAGCTGATCTATCCAGGTCTTTTAAAGTCAGCGAGTTTCACCATGCCGTCAAACACACCAACCTCAAGAAATGGGCCGGGAAGGAGGGATACATTCCTGTTTACGGCAACAAGGTGCTTCCAAATGTTCCAAAAGTATTTATATTTAATTTATATTGATTTAAATTAGTATTTTATATTATATTTTATGTACTATGTACATTTATTATGTATCTATAAAGTCACACACATGGATGTATATATTTAAGAAAAATATTTTGTTTCTATTTTAAATTTATTTAAATATAATATAAATATGAATATAAATATGCATATTTTCAAAATATATACTGTATGTGTGTATATTTATAAATAGCTATTAAATATACACATTACAACACATATATTCTGTAAACAAAACTTATTTTGAATGCATTTAAACATTTGACAGTTTACTTTGAAAATGAATGAAAATTAGTTTTTAAAAACCTAAAATAAAAAAATTACTAAAATAATCAAATAACATTTAAAAAACATTATAAAAACAATGAAAAATATATATATAATAATTTTAAAACATATAAATTATTAAATATGTAAATATATTTTGACATTAGATTAGCATAATCATCTTTTAAAACATATTTAAAAATACATCTGATATGGAAAGAAACACTTGAGGTCGTCTTAGATAATGGATTAATAGCTAATTAATCATAAAATGACTGATTTGCTTTATAGAAAAATGCACTAGAATTTTAAATTGGCCACTCATATAAGTTTGCATTATATAAGTTCTGCATTGTTTCAGAGCATGAAGCTTCACTGCCGTCAGTGTGCGTTAGTAACCAGCTCTAGTCACGTGTTGGGGACTCACGCCGGAGACGAGATCGACCGTACGGAGTGCATCATCCGCATGAACGACGCTCCGACCTCCGGCTACGAGTCAGACGTGGGGAACCGGACAAGTGTGCGCGTCGTGGCTCATTCCAGCGTTTTCCGTGTGGTCCGCAAACCTGCCGAGTTTCTCAATCGCTCAGAGAACCCTGCCATCATATTCTGGGGCCCATCGACAAAGATCGGCCGTGACGCGAAGGGAACGCTGTACCGGCTGATCCAGAGAGTCAGTATGACCTACAGTAACCTGTCCTTCTTCTTCATCTCACCCGGCAAAATGCAGAGGTTCGACACGCTCTTTCAGAAAGAGACCGGCCGAGACAGGTAAGCACCGCCACTTCCTTTTGGATACTTTTAATTGACATTTTTATTTCTGTATTTTCAATGTTGTTTTGATTGTTACAATAAAAAAATGTTTAACATTCAAGTGCATCCCACTATATTTGTTATACTTCAATGAATGTTCTCATAGCTTGTTGTTTGCAAGTAAGCTACCTTTTAATTTAGTGCACTTTGAAACTGCTTTTATTTTTCTAAACTTCTTTGTCTCACCTGTTATTCTTTGGTGTACGATTTAATACAAAGTTTTCTTCAAAAATAGTGTCTAATTTAATTAATTAATCAACAAAACACTTGAATAATTTAGAAACAATTTAATCAATCTTTTTGCAACAAAATATATTTTTATTGTATTCATCAAAAACAAAACAAAACTAATCTTTGTTACTATTTAAATAAGATTTTATATTGGAAT
The DNA here is from genome assembly GCA_032357475.1 of Enteromius thamalakanensis. Lineage (NCBI taxonomy): Eukaryota > Metazoa > Chordata > Actinopteri > Cypriniformes > Cyprinidae > Enteromius > Enteromius thamalakanensis. The sequence goes on along the minus strand of JAUCMT010000025.1, from coordinate 573,157 downwards.
TCTCTGTTAAATGTTTAAAATTGTATTTAAATTATTAGTTTGAAAAGATAAGGGTATTTTTTACATTTAATTTGATCATGTATTTTATTTATTTGCATTATGTTTTGTTTTTAATTTAAATATTTTTTTATAAAATCCTACTTCAGCATGGTTAAATATATTGCTTGTAAAATATGTATTAAAGTAATAATAAAAATAATAATGTGGATTTATTTTTTCAATAAATATCGATATATATATATATATATATAGCCTAGGTTTAAAAGAATAAATTACAACTTTATTGTATTTTTATATATACTGTATACACAACAGATATCAAATAAAAACAATAAAATTTATATTAAAATATAAATAAAAATAATATATGTGTATTATATATTTTATGTAAGCTTAAATATAAAATTAAATCTAATTAATCACAACAGTTAATAAATAACTACAATTTTAAATTACAATAATTACATTTCTAATTATATTTTAACATTTACAAACATCTCTAAATTCTTTATTGGATTGTTTGGAGATTGAAATTGCTGTATTTTTCAGTGTTTGTTATCATTTCACAGAAAGAAGTCTCAGTCCTGGTTAAGCACGGGCTGGTTTACCATGGTCATTGCCATAGAGATGTGCGACAACATAAAGGTTTATGGGATGGTGCCGCCAAACCATTGCGGGTAAGATGTAATAACCTGACCTTCAAAAGATGCAACTTCTCTCAGATGTTGCCATCAGTACTTCTTGATGTCATCTAAGGATGTATGAACAGAAAAGAGAGTCCCTGAAATATAGTTTCCTGCACTGTGTTTCCTGTAGGAAGCGTCCTCAGCCCAAACGAATGCCCTATCACTATTACAAACCCAGAGGTCCAGACGAGTGTGTGACGTACCTCCAGAACGAGAGGGGGCGCCGTGGATCACACCACCGCTTCATCACGGAGAAACAGGTGTTTGCTCACTGGGCCAAGCAGTACAACATCAGCTACAGCCACCCGGCGTGGTGAGAAACTCATCCAACACCAGAGAAAACACAAGAGCCAAGATGGCGGCTCTCTCCTTTGATCCAGAATGGCTACCATTTCTAATTGCCTGCTCGGAAACGTATCCAGAACGCTTGCTGGTTTCTCTTTGATCTGAATTAGCGGCTGAGCCAACATGGAGGCCTTGAAGGGATCCAGGTACAATCCAAGGGTGGATTCCTTAGGAACATGAACAGATGATTGTCTTAAGCATGACACTTTCAAGAACATACTACTGCCGTGAAGTTTTCCTAAGCCTTCTCTCACAGTTTCTCACCCGTAACCGGTTATTTCTCAGAGAACGAAGGCCTTTCTGATGGAGAACGAAAGAGATATCCTTTATGTCAGTTGCCAAATGGAAGATTGGTTTAGATCTCGTGGTACAATCAACACATCTGAATGTTAGTGGTGTGAAACTACCAGGGAATAGGAACGAGAATTAAACAACTTTACGTTTTATGGTGTAAATAAGAACTATGTAAATTGTTGTTCCACAAAAAAATATTTTTACAAGTTTATATGGTTTTAAAATGCCCTAAACAAGACTATATTACAAGAAAATACTTTAAATCACATCATTTTCAGATAAATAACACATTTTCTGTACTTCTTGGGCAGGTGTTGGAGTGTAGAGTTATTTATGCCTTTATACCTTTATGAATGAAGTTACATAAAACCTGACCAAATGCCAGTCAAAGTTTTATTAAGAATATTCTATAATTTCATTTAATATTTTTCACTGAACTTCAATAAATCATCCACTACTAGAACATCGGGGTCATTTCTCATCACTGAATCAGAGGAAAAATAATACATTAGGACCATTAATGTGTTTTAAAGCATTTTCTTTACTGAGATGAAAATTAATTGAGATTTGTATGGTACATTATGTAAAGTATACATCATAATATTTGATGCACTAAATGAAATATATGCTTATTTAAAATAAAGTAGATTGTGATTACTGTATTATATTTCATTATACAGGAGTCTTGTTATTGTTAACTATATTACAAATAATTTTTATTAATAAAATTATTTTAAAATCTGTTTAAAAAGTTACATTTAAAAAAATAAATATTAAAATTATTTTTAAATGTTGCTCTGTCAAATACCTGAAGTTAAATTCCCTTCGAAAGTGAATGTTTTACTTTTTTTTATTATGAATAAATTAAAATAAATTAAATAGAAAAATTAAAACAGCTAATAAAATACCCCACAAAATTAATAAAATGTCAACTTAAATAAAAACTGAAAATATACAAATAAAAGCCAAACTAATAAAGTAAAAAATTAGAAACGATAAATAAAGTTATGTACTAAAATTATTAAAACTGAAAGCCAAACAGAAATAATTAAACATATAATAATTAAGGACATTTGTAAAACATATGACTGGCATCATGTAAAAAATAATAGCTTCCCTTTAGATTATGGGTTGAAAAATGACCTGGATATATCTTGTAACCCGAGTAGTAAACAAATTGTACTATTATTCATAATCAACACCAAAAATCACTAACATACTGTGTCGCTGTTTATAATATGTCGAGGCCTTTCAATTTATTATGACCTTTTTACCAAGTAGTTGTAATGTTATTGATCAGTTGTACAACGTCTCTGGCTACAGCTGTTAGTGTGTAACACACATTTATATATCACACTACGACTCGCTTCTGTTTCCAAATGAGTATTTCATGACTGTTGTAAATGCTCTGCTCTCATTGGACGACGCACTGTGCTTTCCTTGGAGAACCCAAGTTGTAATGGGTAATGGTAGTCTGGTTAACTTATGTGCTGCTTTGAATGTGTTGCCTTTGATTTGTACAAAACCCATAAATGCCAGCTGATAAATAACACAACTGCTCGGATTTGTTTGCATTAAAGAAATAGTTTTCTGAAGTTCATACAAAATGTAGATGAGTTTGTTTGCAGTGAATGGGTGCCGTCAGAATGAGAGTCCAAACAGTTGATAAAGACATCACAATAATCCACACAATCACAATTTGTCTCCTGATTCAAATGAGAGAGTTATTATAAATAGAGGACTCTTTATTTTAAGGTTTGAAGTTGTCTGTATCAACTTTCTGGACTCTCATTCTGACGGCACCCATTCACTGCGTTACTAAGTAATTCAGTGCTACATTTCTCCAAATCTGATGAAGAAACAAACTCAACTACATCTTGGATGCCGTGAGGGTACTGTTTCTTTAAGTTAAGTAGTACATTTCCTGCTTTATTATAATCTCACTTCTTACCCATAATGTCTAAACCTTCAGAGAATGTGTTTTTTCATTCATTTTGTTATTTAAAAATCAACCATCTGCCCATGCACAAGAGCAGAGGGATTGTGGGTAACAACCATCTGGGGTATTTGTATAGACTGAAATCAGTATTATGATGATGATGATGATAATTATTACTCACGACTGCAGTGATTTACTCTATGAGCCGACTGTTTTGCTCGTTTCTCATTATGAATGTTGCCTGTCTGAAAAAAAATAAACATATACATTTGAAAACAGACTTGAGTTTCATAATTAGTTTGTTTATTGTTATAAACAATATGTATGACAGTTCAGTGATGAATACTAATGTTTTAATACAAAATGATTCACAATATTGTACGTTGATAAGGTCTTGACAGCTGCACTTCCTGTGGTCATCCTTTGGATTGGTCGGGAAATACAGTGGCGATTTTCTGCCTGAGTCCTGATAAACTGATTAATATGGCTTCCTGTATGAAATAGAAACACATTTACTTAATGTCAGCTGAACAGAATGATAACTATCCTTATCAACACATGATTACTACTCAATGATATTATCATTCATTGAAATAAAGCTGAAATAAAATGATTAGGAAAAAATGTAAAAAGTAAAATAAAAGTTCAAGTTGAAGTAATGAAATGTAAAAAGCCTCAAGACAAATACTTTTAAGGACCTTAAATATATATTGTATTTGTCATTCGATTGACCTAACAAGTAAACAAAATATACTGTATTCATAACTGTCTTTAACAATTACAAGCTTTATTTTCTTTATTCTCGTCCAATTAGAGCGAATGTTTCAGCTTTAATCATTTATTTTCTGTGAACAGGTCTATAAACAAGAAAGAAAACATGAACTTTGCCCAAAAAAAGGACTCTAGGGTAGAAGTATGTATTTGCACTAGGGTTGCAAGGATGCATCGCGATCCTCCGCAGCTCGCCAAAAACACACTTAATCTATGGCAGCAAATCTATGGCATTAATAAGCGAGGGTTTAAAGTTTCCCATTAGACATCATACGATGCCAAATTGGTCGACATCGCCCAACCCTAATTTGCACAAAAACAAGTTAACTTGAAAAAATTGTCCCTATGGACCCCTTTATAGAAATGCATTCTGTGTCTCACCTCGGTGCGGATGGTGCGACTGCCCTGCCCAGGACACGTGTTGAGGTAAAGGTCAAAGAGTATGCTGGGATCAGTGACCTTCAGGTTCTCATCAGCATCAACACTTGCTTCTAAACCCTGAAGACCTCCGAACACCACCAGCATATGCCTGACAGAAAACAACAGCGAGCTTCGTTCTCACAGCATGTTAAAGACATAGTTCCCACCTCAGGTCATCCAAGACGTAGATGGGTTTGTTTCTGCATCAGGAGCGCTGTGGATTATTGCTTTTATCAGCTGTTTGGACTCTCGTTCTGACGGCACCCAGTCACCGCAGAGCAACCATTGCTGAGCGAGTGAGTCTCCAAATCTTTCAGAGACACAAACTTATCCAGATCTTGGATGGCCTGAGGGTTTTATCTATTGCTTTAACTAAAATATATCAATCAGCACTAAAGTAAGACACTCACTTGAATGGGCGAAGTGTGGCATGGTCTGCGTTTTTTCCTTTCTCTGATGTACCAATGGTCAGATCATATCCATCTTTATATGGACACTCTGTGAACACGGCACCTACACCCACACACAGAGACCATTTTTAGTTTTACTAGTTGATGGAGAGTCAGGGATGAAACGAGGGAAAATTAATGATCAGAACTCACTGAGACAGGAAGCTAGACGGACGCTGTAGCCCCAATAAAGCCCACCCACTGTTCTCGGGACGTGGGGAGCCACAACAACACCTTTATGCTTACTCTCTGAAACACACACAGAGTTTAGATAAACACACGACGGTAATACATCTCTGAAAACCAGTAGTGTTAACTAAAGCAAATAATACTGTATACTTTTGTTGTTGAACTGTACAGTCACTCTCAGTCCAGCTTTCAGCTCTTTATCGATCTGAACATCCTGCCAACAGAATAAACAGACTGAAGTCATGTCCTGCTCAGTGAAAGATCAATTAGTTTGTGCATCTTCAAACACACACCCTCAGGATCCCGCAGTTGACGAAGGACCCTTTCCCCGGTTTGTTCGGCCGATTGACCACCACCCCCTCTCGAAACTCCACCTCCTCATCCATGCGCATGTGATGTGGGCTGTCCAGAGGATTCAACACACCTTTAAAGAATAATTCACCCAAAAATTTACATTTTCAGGTCACACAAGATGTAGATGACTTTGTTTCTTCTTCAGATTTGGTAGCATTCCATCACTTGGAAGCTCTGCAGTGAATGGGTGCCGTCAGAATGAGAGTCCAAACAGCCTGATAAAAACATCACAATAATCCACAGCACTCCAGTGCATCAGTTAACATCTGGAGAAGCCAAAAGCTGTGTTTATAAGAAACAAATCCGCCAAAAAGTTGTTGTTTTTTACTTCAAATGTCTAAAATATAAGTCTATAATCCACAATAGGGGTTTAACGATTTGCATATCGTACGATTCATGGGTCATCATAGTGATCATCCCTATCCCCTTGAGTGAGCAAAGCTCGTGCATATCATAATTTATTCGTTTGGAACTCACTTGTGAAAGGGAGTGATGTCATTTCCTTATTATATTCAGCTGGGATGTTCCAGTCGAAATAAATGTCTATGGTTTCTGTGGCGAACGCAGCATGATGTGCGTCAGCAGATGCTGTTGTTTTAATGTCTTTTTATTGTTGTAAGCATAACTGTTGCAAATAAACACATTTTTAAATATGCTAATATTTTAATAAAAACTAATCATGTATAAACACAATTTTGCGATGCATCAGACTCATCTATATCTTGGATCGCCTGAGGGTGAAGACATTTTCAATGTTCATTTTTATATGAACTATTCTCTTCAACACATATTTCCACTGATTATGCAAACTCTAAAATAAAATCAATATTAGATTCTCATGCTCACCAGCGTACTGCAGGTCCCGATGCACGGGGAAGAAAGATTTCCGCAGATACCTGCACACAGTGCGATGCTAAATCTGTTGTCTAGGACAGTACACATTGAAAATAACAGAAATGTGACTGTGGCAGCACTTACTGTGGACACTCCACATATTGCAAGATGCGTGCGAGCTGGACGCAGGCCTGGCCTTTCCTACCAACGCCTTTGAACTCTCCCTCAATGCTGCTGACATATAAAGGTAATGTTTTGAAGTGAGTTACTGAGACTCTCGTTAAGAGTATCAACTTATAAAGTGTCCACTTACTTGACGTCCTCCCCCAGCTCATCGAATACGACCACCTCATCCACACAGAACACACCGCAGGCCCGGGCGATCTGACCCGCCAGGTACATACGCAGCTCTGGTGACTGAGCGTTATCCAGCACTGAACCGGGCAGAGCCACACTCAACGTATACGAACGACCTGATTAAACAAAATAAGGAACATATAGTACTCTACACAGTTCCACTGTCGCTTTAGTGTCTTTAATATATAATATACAGCTGTCAAATTAATCACATCCAAAATAAAAGTGTTTGTTTACGTAATATATGTGTGTGTGTGTACAGTGTATATTCATTGTGCATATATAAATACAAACACATGCATATATTTAAGAAAAATATGGTATGTTTTATAAAAATATAAGAATATACATATATCTACATGTAAATATTTTCTAAATATATACTGTATGTTTGTGTATTTATATTTACATGATAAATATACACAGTACAGATACACAATAACGTATTTAGGATGTGATTAATTAGGATTAATTGATTGACACCAATAATTATTATAGATGTGTTATATTTGACTTTTTGTTTTCTTTAAATACCCATATTATATATTTGTGTTCATCTTTATTTAAGTTTTAGTTGTTGTTGTATCAACATTATTTCATATTATATTTGGTATATTTTCAATAGAAATGTTAGCCTGGCAGATTAAGACCGTAACATTTACGCCATCAATGTAATTTATTTCTACATGAAAAGCTCTGATCTCTACAGTGCTGATCACCTTTACGCTCCTTTTCCTGCTGAAGCTCCTGCTCATTTTCCTCTTCTTTCTTCTGCTGCTTTTTCTCCTTCTCTAGCTTTTTTCTCTCGAAGTATTGTCTCTTCTCTTCTTTCTCTGGAGATGAATATGCATACAGAAAAAATGTATTCAACATTACAGTGATTTCGGAAGACTCTACATCATTAATTTTTTTAAACTTATTTATCTCTCAGGCATCACTATATTCAATCGCAGTATGTTTTGATCACAACATAAGCATTTAAATAACAAAAGACATATTATTGGGATGTAAGCTGTGAGAGCTGACATTTACGCGAATTATACTGTAATTCCTGAATGTACATAACAATCCATCAGAATTTAATCTTAAATGTAGAACATTTTAACAACATTTTAATTGATTTAACATTTTAACCTTCACTTACTTTGTTCTTTCAATTTCCTCCAGTTTACTATTTTTTCGCCCTGAAAATATAATTATTATAAACACGTGATATAAACAAAGCTTTTGCACAGATTTAGACAACGAATATGACACAAAACCTGGCAATGTACATAATTGTTTATCACTTCAAGTGTATAACGAACACAGTAATGAAGTAAAAAAACACAAAGTTATAAAGTTCAAACCTTTTCATTTGAGATATTATTTGTTTTACGTTTCTTCACAGAAGGTTCATCAGCCATGCTGTTCTGAGTGCGTTCCACCTACAGTGATTCTCGAGAACAAACACTTGAGACATTAGGTTCCTAATGTTTTCCGCCAACACTGAATTAATTTTAATGTAGCCCACATGCAGTAATTCCTACACTAAAAACATATACTCCCTATATTTTTATTTTTAGAACACATACCAATAATTAATACTCAAAACAGGCGAGTTTTCGCGGACCCTGCGGCGGCTGAGAGTGTTGTGACGGACGGATTTCACAGACGCACTTCCTTTACAGAAAAGGCTCTGAGTAAAGAACATCGCGAGCTCGAGCCTCAAATTAAAGCATCAAAATATCAGAGCTAAACACCCAACAGCGGATAAAACAACTCTTAACAGCTCTATAAATACCCCGACACCACACATCACAACATGGTAAGAAGAAAATACTTCTAGTGTCGCGCCGAAAGCGTTTGTTTAGCGCGAGTCTGTCTGACATGTGGCCGTGTCTGTTTATGTTCCTCTTGAGTACTATTTGCGTAATACTTTTAACTTATATTACTTATATAACTTATATACGTAACTATATATATATACTTCCTGTATAACTATATTATTACGTTTAACTTATATGTAATATTACAGGTACGATATAAATAAATATATAATATTAAAAGATTACATACTATTTATATATATGTATGTGTGTGTGTGTGTGTAAATATATTACGTACAATTTAACAATAATAATACACATGCATATACATATTTTTATTTTTCCGATTTAATTTTAATTAAATCTGCAAATTGGTTTTGTGTTCTTGACGTTTTTAACAGTCATGTCTACATAGTTTTTTTTATTCACTTTTGATTTTCAATTTGTTTTTTATATTTATTTATTTTATTACACCAGGTTAAACCAAAAAAATAAGAATTGATTTGTCTAATAATATAAGTATGATAATAATAAAGTAAGTGTATGTATATTTTATTCCAGTCAACAGTCAAAAATAAAAAAAGGTTATTGTGACTTCTTTTATTTCACAATTCAGACTTATTTTCTCAGAACATATTAGCCTATTCTTTTTTTTCCCCCTAAAATTGGACTTTATAACTCGAAATTTGTGAGTTTATATCATGCTGTTCTTACTTTTTTCTTGTAATTGTAATTTCTTGTAAATGTCCAAATTGTTAGATAAAAAGTTGCAGTAAACTTTTGTTATTTTTTATTCAGTGGCGGAAACAGGCTTCCATAACTTAAGTAACAAAAAAGTTTAGGTTTTTTTGTTTTGTTATTCCGATTTAGTTACCTATTTTCTATGATGCTATCTTAATACCACATGCCTTAGTTAAATTATACAATAACTATGACTCATAATTTTTTTCATCCAATGTTGGTTTTACAAACCCCAGTGAGTCACATTCTCATCATATGTTATCATTATATGTTTATATATGGCTATTTGTTTGCACTTTGCTTTGTGATTGCTGACACTCGCATATCAGGTTGCATACAATCATATTTCCCATGATTACCTCTTTATTCAATATGACTGAAGGAAAGTGAACTCCGTAGGTGTGTAAACAAATTATTTAGCAATATAGATTGTATTTATATATTACAAAATATTAAGCTTTAAATTGTGGTTGAACTAGTTTTAAATTGCTTCTGTGTCTGTGTACAGCCGCAGAACGAGCACATCGAGCTACACCGCAAGCGTCATGGCTACCGTCTGGACCACCACGAGAAGAAGAGGAAGAAGGAGAGCCGTGAGGCGCACGAGCGATCGCACAAAGCCAGGAAGATGATCGGCCTCAAAGCCAAACTCTACCACAAACAGAGACACGCCGAGAAGATCCAGATGAAGAAGACGTGAGCGTTACGCACAGCTTTAGTTTGGTGACACTGTGTGCAAAAATGATCACGGTTGGTTTTCCTAACTATTGTTTATTTGTGTTCAGCATTAAGATGCATGAGCAGAGGAAGAGTAAACAGAAGGATGATGACAAGACTCCAGAAGGGGCGGTGCCAGCTTACCTGCTGGACAGAGAGGGCCAATCACGCGCCAAAGTCCTGTCCAACATGATCAAACAGAAGAGGAAAGAGAAAGCTGTAAGCATCCAATCAGACAGATTTATGCTGTTACACTAAACATTTGAAATCTGGCTTACCTTAGACTTTTCAATGGTGTTAGATTTCTGAAAGATCAGAGACTACCTGAAAATTCAGCTTTTGATAACAGAAATAAATTACAATATATTTACATGGAAACAGTTCTTTAAAATTGTAATAATATTGAACAGTTTTTACTGTATCTTTGGTTAAATAAATGCAGCCTTGACTTTTTTCATTAACATTAAAAAAACTCTTTATCTTGGTAGTGACACGAACTGTTGCAGATACCAAGGTTATGCTGCATTTTTTGTCCATGCTAAGTATGAGGCTTCTTTAATGTGTATCTTTAGGGAAAGTGGGAGGTTCCTCTACCGAAGGTCCGAGCGCAGGGTGAAACCGAGGTTCTGAAGGTCATCCGCACAGGAAAGAGACAGAAAAAGGCCTGGAAGAGGATGGTGACCAAAGTCTGCTTCGTAGGAGATGGATTCACACGCAAACCGCCCAAATATGAGCGCTTCATCAGACCCATGGTAAAACATCACAGGTGTACTCTCAGACTGGTCATTATAGCGTCTTCAGAGAGTTGTGGCCATAAAAAGTCTAAAAAGTTGTCGTTTTCAGAATTATTTTTATTATTTAATTTTATGTTTCCAATAATTTTTTTTCTTTGTTGTAATTTTTGTCCCCATTAGGGCTGTAACGATACACCAAACCCACGATTCGGTTCGTTTCACGATTTTTGACCCACGATTCGGTTCGTATC
>JAUCMT010000025.1:541056-553272 GCA_032357475.1 Enteromius thamalakanensis | reverse complement strand
CATCAAAGATGAACATTGAACGTGAGCAGAGGGAGACATTCCCTCGTATCCACTCCTGTAACTGAGTCTAAACACATGCAAATGTACATTTATGATAATGAAGGGAAGAGATGAATATATTAAAACTATAGGTGTGCACCAATATCACTTCTTCCTGAACCGCCAATAACGATCCTTTTATTTGTGCTGCTGGCCGATGCTTATCAGCGCTGTACATCAGTTATACAGGCAAGCAAATTGAATGTTTAACATTATATTAATTACAATATGCGTGATTGCTAATATCTCCATTCTGCTCTCTATTGTTCTGTTGTCTGCATACTTTGTGGTATCAGGGCATTTTAAAGCGTAATGTTAGGTCACTAGTACAAGAGTGCAGTATTGGGCCCGATACCTTGTATCGATGCATCCCTGATTTTATTAATTTTGGTGGAACAAAATACATGCCATTTTCATGCCATTATCCATAAAGTAACTGTATAAATACATTGCCTTGTATTTGTTAATGTGATCCTCGTGAGGAAAGTGTGCTGTCGCTGTAAACAGATGAACAAAGTTGCTCATCATGCCTTTCTGGTAAACATTTTCCGCTATAAGCTGGCTCACAAAGTTCTTCCCGGTCCCGGTCCAGCCGTGGAGGGACAGAACCAGTGGTTTCTTTGGGTTTTCATTGTTCATAAAGCCCCTGACGGCTTTCAGGATGACCTTAGCGGCAACGTGTTGCCCAAAAAGCTTTTTTTTGAGGTCATACTTCAATCCTATGGAAGAGAGGACAGATTTACATATATGTATTGGCATGCTGTACTGTACATTCCAGAAACATCCAATAGGTAGGATTGTCCAGTGCATATCTTCAAACAACAATCATTTAGTTAACAGTGACACATAGTTCTTAAAGTGACACATTCTAGCAATAACTGCTGGTAGAAGCAATAAATACACAGGCCTACACAAGTTATATAAATGTGAATACTGCATTGCACATGAATTGATACATAATTGCATAATGCACTGAGGAAATACATGCATTTATTACGTGCATTAGCTTTATTTCTGTGTTATAGACAAACAGTTGGTGGAAACCAGCTGTGCAGTTACTTTCTGGAACAAAAACTATTTTAAAGTGATTAAATGATGACAGTATTTTTATGGTGGGCAAACTATCCCTTTAATTTTAGTGATGGAAAATCTGACTGATTGCCCACAACTGGTTCTTTCAGACAGTTTGCTTAAATTAACTTGTTAAAAAAGAATTCATTGAGGCCTAGTTTGTTTACAATATCACACAATGATGTGAAATGTGTCTGTTTTACATGGCTAAAGCATAAGAAGTAAATAAACTATTCTTTAAACATAAACCAAACCTCAAAACAAACATATATACTCGAAAAACAACCTCAAACCTACGATTATAAATAGGCTCCATCAAATTAAATCATATTATCTACAGTCCAAAGTTCCTGAGATGAACGTGGCAACACAACTCTGCACATTGGGCAGCCAATAGAAGTAAACAGACCATAACATCATAAGAGGAAATGTAAATTAAGTGATAAATAAATAAATAAATAAACAACTAGCCGAATAAAAAAAGCAGAATAAGCAAAGTGACACTTTTTCGACTAAATTATATAAAATGTATTTATACTTTATGAATTAAAGGATATAATTACGTATATTACGAATATCTCACGTATGTATTTATTTTGTTGCTTGATGTTGCAAGTTTTGTTTTGCATATGAAACTGAAACTATCCACATGAACTTTTTCTTTTACCGGTTTCATTAAAGTTGATCCAGTTTCCATTACAGACTTCATTCCTCCAATAGAAATGCCAGCATGTTGCACCCAGAGCAGCGAATCCTGCACCCACAAGCAGTAGGGTGACCTGAGGGGTCATTTTACCACATAAATCATCGATACAAAATGCAGGCTCCACTTCCTTATCACACAGCCTTCCTCTAATGTTCACCTTCACGTGTAACTGTGAGATGTGTGTGTTCTTGAGCTGAAACCTCAACCAATTAAATCCACTAGAGGGCGGGGTTTGTGCTGAGAATACATCTGGTATCACAGACACTTGTAGTTCTAATGATACACTTGGATTTAAAACAGTAAATCAGAAACTAGACCTAATGCAAGCTGTCTCTAAAATGTGTGCAATATGCTTTTGGTTATAACTAATGATGAAATCTATCACATCAACACCAGCCACTGCTGCACTGTGTTTGCTTTCTTAAGCAAGTTTCCAAACCCATAGCAAAAAACAGAAAATATATTATGTTATAGTGCAAGACCAAGGCTGGGCCGAACAGAGAAATCAAGAATAAATAAACAATTGTTTGCTTTTTTATTGTGTAAACCAAACAAAGCCCAAATAATCAACCTTCAGTGTTTTAATGCAATAAACGCTCTTCTTGATGAGTATGACATTCATGCTAATTAATCATAAGTACCAATTATAACGTCTTAAAATAAGTACTTATTCTGGGTAAATGGTAAAAAATGAAAAGATAAATAATCAGCTTGAGTTGTAATTACTGCCTATGTTCTCCAGGTGGCTGCAATGCCCACATATTTCGTGATAAACGTTTTCTGTGTTGCACTTTTGACAAAAAAATCTAGAGACAATAAAAGTGACATTTAATCTATAAACAAATTATAACAACAACAATTATAATAAAATGAAACCACATGTAGGCCGTATAAAATATAAGTAAATATTAAGATAATTAGATATAATAAGGATAATGCAATAAAACAACAAATAACCATAAATAATAATCATTTGGAAGACATAACGACACAAATCATATTGAGTTTTTCCCCCTTTTTTTGCGTCAGAACCACAGACTTTTTTTTTTTTCTTTAATTCACGAAAAGGATTGAACAATACAAAAATATAAAAAAATCAATCCAAATACACAAAATATTAAGGCAACCTTATACAGTAGTACAGAGTACTAAAGGGAAAGAAACAAATAAATTAATTAAATTGTTTATATATATATATAGACATAAAATAAAACAAAAACCATTGAAACAACTGAGCAGTTGTTAACATTTTCTTTTGTAATTTAATCATATTGAGTTTTAAGACTTGCAGCTGACACATGACGTCATTTCCGGTTCTTCCATTTTGCGGTTGCGGATCACTCTCGAGCTGCTGGTGCGTTTCTCGCCGAATACCGACAATATAGACTTAACATTAAAGGCCAATTAAACCGGTAAAATGTCAGATTTTGACAGCAACCCCTTCGCGGACCCGGACTTCAGCAACCCGTTTCAGGTAATACCACTTCAGCGCTGTTTTTATTGTAATGGTTCCGCGTACCGCTTTTTGTGTGCTTTTTTAAAAGATAAAGTCAGTTACATTTTCTAGTCATTTCGATTTCATTCATATAAAATAAAGTCAGTTAATCCTTATATGTTAAACGGGAAAACACAGACCCCTTTATAGCCGGTCAGTTGTGTCTAAATATGTTATTTTTGGCTCTTGGTATTTGTTTGCTAGCTTTTATTGTCATTATTGGGGTTTCTGTATCGGATGATGTGCCCAGATTTATCTTATTTGTCAGTGCAATGCACTTAAATTACATTTGAGCACATCGATATTCTCTTTAATGGCTTTATTTTAATTATTAAGACGAACGAGGCTTTAATTCTGGTGTTGGTATCTAACCTGGGCTTCGTTTGCCACGTTTTAGGTTGTATGTTATATTTTAGTGTGTGTTATATAGTGAATTATCTGCTGTTATTGAACCTGTCAGTGTGTGGAATTAATATGACCTCTTTACACTGCGTGTGTACGTTTACACAGAGCTGACTGATGTTAGGGCTAGTGAAGGATGATAAAGGTCTGTGTGTGTGTGTGTGTTTGGGCTGCTAGCTTGGATGGATGGAGGGATGGATGTAGGCCGCTCTGTTTTGATCAGTGATATGACTGTGTGTGTTTGCGGCCCTGGTCAGCTGAGGGAATTAGATCCCTGACAGCCTGTTTTATTTTTTATTTTGTGCAGCTATATTAAGCCAAACACAGAAGCATGTGTAGCCTGTGCACCTTAATGCACCAAAGCCGATGATTTGGTAAAATAACACCGTATTATAATAAGTTAATCCTAGAAAGGCTGCTGTGTCATGTATGATATGCATTTTTAGGCCTTTTATATTACCAACATGACTAAAACTTAGCCGTTGAACCTGTTGCATCCTGTTTAGTAAGCACAAACTAGCAAGTAAAAGGCCTTTTAGTATTATTGTACAAACTATGTACTTCATGACTATTATTTCATATGTCAGGCTTCGCAGGGTTAATACACAAAGGCCATCTGCCTGCAGTTCTTCCTCGTCTGTTTTCCTCTCTCTTGTAGTCTCTTGAGAGTCTGTATATTTGACATTACAGGTGTTGTAGACTCACAGGTGGGATCGGACCCGTCTTAGAGGTGCAGGGGTACAAATGCAAATTCATGCACAGCAGATTGTGGCCTTTGTTCGGCCAGATAGGACATGATCATTTAGACCTCTTAGAGGAAGAAGCATTGCTTTTTCACCCAGGTCTCTTTCTTTTCCTCATTTCTAATATCAAACCACCCACGTTTGTGCACACACACACACACACACACACACACATCATAGCCTAATCATCATCAGCAGCAGTTTTCCTTCTCAGAAGTGTTTCTATTAAAGCATACCTCTTAGGGCGTGATTAAGCTCAGCTGGTCAGACAAGGTACTTCATTGTGATCACCAGTAATGGCATGCAGTCCGTCACGGAGTTGCCGTGGAAACTCAACACTGTAGCAGACCGACTGTAGCGGCACGTCTCAATAATTAATGCAGCCTCCTGATTGCATTGTGTTTCTGACTCACGTCTTCAGTGTATGTAGCCCGTCTTGAGCTTGTAGATTCTGTTTGTCTTGATTAATTTGCTGATTTTGCTTCCAGACCTCATAATAAAGCAGACATCAGCAAATACCTGACAATCCTCCTGGGTTTGGTGTTCTCTCCATCTCAGCCAATCAGCATGCAGACAATGGCTATGTGTTGAATGCTGTTATTTATGCTGCTGTTATGATGCCAGATGTTGGTTCAGAACATTGATTTATTATTTAGATTAACATAAAAAAATTGTATTGTTTCATGTATTTGCATTTTGTATTATTATTGGGGTCATGCAACAGCAATTTTTAAATTATTGGAGTATATTTAACAAGACAGCACTAGAAATGTCTTGAAATTGTGAGTTAAAATTGAACCAAAAAAACCCACCTTAACTCTACTTTGCGTTCATGAGAGAAGTAGCTAAATATGTCGGATTCTTCAGCAAAGCTTTCTTTTGATTCAGATCTTTTCAGTTGATCATTTCAGCTCACAGGAGGAGGATTATGAATGATTAATGACTCAGAATTCAAAGTCATGCACTTTTGAAATGACGTGTGAGGGTGCTAAATGTTGACCACTTTTTGTTCGTTAACTTCCCCAGAAAAGACAAATGCTTTGAGTTTGGACTGGTGGGGATGAGTCATTACTCACCGGAGTCTCATAATCATTGTTAAACATTTCTGACTCTGTAAGGCAGTAATGAAACCACAGAGCAAACAGTCTTCATCCTGGAGGAGATCCTGGTAGAAACGACTCTGACATTGTGCTGAAACGGTCTGAAATGATGCAGCCTCATCAACAAGTAGGCGTGCTGCAGGATGTTGCAGAGCTGCTGCATGTGTGTGTGACAACTGACTACATGCATGCATTTGGCCCTGACTGAGCATGTTTTACCTTATTACATTCATTTTTATAATGCAGCAGCTGTCAAACTCATAAAACTCTGCTTGTGTGTCAGAGCGGTAAGAAAGTAGGCTGTCTAAATGAGGTCCGTCTGATTTTGTCCATCACTCGGAGATGGTAATGAGAGCACGAGAAGAGAGAGGGAAAACTCTAATGATCTGATCAGATGGATGTTTCTGGAGACGTGGGCTGCTCTGCAGATGCAGGGGAACCTATTACAGTGAGCTGCCATCACCGCGTGTTTGCCTTCATTCACACTGTTTGTTGAGGGAGTGGTGACTAAGAACAGAGTGGTGTTATTTTAGTCACTCCTGTCATCTACGGTGGAATGTTACAGTCACGGGACTGAGAGATGATTTCATTTCACTAGTTTCCGCTCGCATCTTCTGATTTTTTTTTTCAGAATGACCGACACATTAGCTCTGTTACAAAACCTAGTCAGCTGTATTCTAAGGCAGCATCAGAACTGCAGTGAAGCCTCAAAAGTGACTGATTTGGAACAGCAGCAAACGTAAATAGTGTGCCATATGGGATTATATGTATAATGTCTGAGACTTTAATAATATTTAATTTAAGTGATTTAAAACATAAAAGTGAATAAGTCACAAAAGATGCATGAGAACAAAAAAAAAATACATGTAAAATGCATATTAAAAATAAATATAGTACCTTTATATATTTTATATTTGTGTTTCTGTATACTTTATATAGATGAATTAAATCATAAAGTGTGCATGAATAAGGAATAATGCTAAAAATACTAAATAAACTAATAAAATGCACAGGAAAAGCTTTTATATTAAAACAAAAGTGATTAATCATGAAATGTACATATGAAAAATAACTGTAAAATACTGCATAGATGCATAAATACATGTAAATAAAGTATGTAAATATTATATACAATAAAATAAAAGAGAGGTATGGAAGCCACTGAGTAAAAAAAAAAAAGGTTATTGCAACTTTATATCTTGAAATTCTGAGGAAAAAAAGGCTGGATTGGGAGATAAAAAATCACAGCAACCTTTTTTTATTTTTTATTCAGTGGCAGAAACGGGGCTTTCATAGAGAGAGCTACACAAGAAATTAAAACAAATACATTAAATACAGAGAAAATGCTATAAATGTATGTTTAACATGTATATTTTTTACTTTTAACTCAGCTGGAACATTGTTCATATTACTAGGTTTTGGACCAGAGCTGTTTTGTCTCTCTGCATCAAGATGTTTGTCACTTTTTTTCTCCGAAAGAGTGGGTGGATGGATTTTTCCTTCAGTGATGCTTGGACACAGATATTTCTGAAATATATTTTTACCTGCTAGATAGAGAGGGGAGCAAAAAGAAGCTGCATACTATAGTCCCAGATGCCATGTGTTGTGTTTTATTCATGTTTTCTTTTTACTATTAACTTATCTTTGTCATGTTGCTTTCTTATTTATCATTTCCTAATAATCTTTACCTTGTATGTTTTTTGTAAAGCTCTTTGTTTTAAAAAGTTTCACCTACGAGCTGCTGCTGTCTTGTGGGTTTCACTTACATATCTCAAAGGTGACATTTCTAGGTTTCATTTGTCTTCTAGCCCACACAAAATTGCTTCCTTTTGTCTGTTTCTTCCAAAACATTTGGCTTTAAACGTGAACACTCACAGCACGCTCATTGTTCAGATGGCCTTTACAAGACAAATAAACCTGGGTGTAGACAATCTTCTCCGCATTAACTGCAGACGTGTCACACCAGCGTTTGTTTTGCATGTGCTCAGGAAAGTTTGGAGCAGTTGTGTTTGCGCTGATCTGATTTGCACCGTTTTCATCTCGGCTGCATTCAACGCTAATCTTGTTACTGTCTAAAATAAGCTTTCATTCTGTGAATACTCCATAGTTGTGCTTGTCGAGCCTCCACGTACGTCTTGAAATCATCTGTAGTCATGAGGAAATGCAGAGCTGAAAAAGGTCAAACCCAAACGCACTGCTGGGGTTGAGTTTCCCGCTTTAGAATCAGGTCACCGAATGCGAGCAGCCCCGATATATAGAGTGCTTCGCAAGGACATAAATGCTTGTTCTGTACTTTATCTTCACAGTTTGTGTTACATGTTACAGTACATCCTCAGCAGGTTCATGTATCATGCACTCACACTTAAAGAATAGTTCACCCAGAATGAAACTTTGCTGAAAATGTGCTCATCCTCAGACCTTGCAAGATGTAGATGAATTTGTGTCTTCATCAGATTCGGAAAAATGTAGCATTAAATCACTCGCTCAGCAATGGATGCTCTGGAGTGAATGGGTGCCGTCAGAATGAGAGTCCAAACAGCTGAAAAAAACAAATCCACACCACTCCAGTCCATCATGAGAACCCGATAGACATTAATGAGATATTAATTCATCATTAAGATCATTCAAAAACAAAATAAGCCAAAAAAAAGTCTGCAATACATACAATACATAAAAACATGGGTTGTTAATCGCATTAATATGAAGATAATATGCACTAGTAATGCAAATTCATGCTCAAATCCATATTTATGAGTTTTGTTATGAATTTGGCAGAATGTTAAAGCTGATACTTCGTTTATTAAAACATAAGTTCAAAGCTTATTGTGATTACTAGACTGCAAGAGTGCTGCAACCAGGCTAATGTGAAGCTCATGCATTAACAGAACACAGCATGTTAGTAAACGAGAGTTTTGCCTATATCCACAAAGCTGACAGCAACCTGTTGAAGTTTGTTCAGGTTGTGTACGAAATAATAAATGTGGCACAGCTGAGCTGCATTAAGCAGGTGTTTCAGCACAGATGAGGGATGTTTGAAACGTTTTTCCATTAAAACTTTGATGCGCATCGTCTCAGTTTTAATACATTAACACAAAATTTGATCAGTCATAACATGAAGATATGCATAGTCTCCAGTGGCGACCTCAGCAAAAATTTAACTCTCAATCAGTCGCAATCTGGAGCCCTGGAACTCGTAATTTAATTGAATCAAATTCTACAAAGCAGTTTTTCACTTCATAAGATGTTAGTTGATGGACTGGAGTGGTGTGGGTTAAGACACCACCAAGGTCTTACCACCTTGAATTTTGTTTTACCCACACCGATTTTTTTCCTCCACCATGTCCGTGGGCTCCGTGAGATAAAGCATAAGTGTGCTGCTTACATAGATAATATTCTTGTGTCTTCTGAATGTTTAGACACCCCTGTATTGCCTAAAAATGCATTGTAGATAGGCAGTTCAATAGGTTTGGAGATACAGACATATCAGGTGATCACAGAGCGTGACATCACACATTGTGTGTTTATTATAACAATACTTAAGACAAAAACAGTGTCTTCCTGCTTGTAAATGTGTGTGTGTGTGTGATTATCCCATGAAACATTCATTGTTATACAGACTGAAATATTCATGGCTCTGGAGTCCTGACAGTCCGCCAGCCGTATGAAACGGATCTGCCTCAGGACCTGAGCGCTGCATACTGGGGCTGCTATGGAAACAAGGGACGGTTTAGTGTGTGTGTGTGTGTGTGTGTATGTGTGTATGTTGTAGTTAACATTTTTTGGACCTTGTGTGTTAAATGTGCCTCTGGTTCAGTCAGTGAGGAAACAGTTAACTATCTTCATTCATCCAGAAACACAGGAGTTTAATGAAGGATCTTTCCTGTTGTGTGTTTGGAATGAATACTAGTGCGCTTCAGAACTGACTAATGTAAAAGTACCAGGCTATGAAAGGATAAATGAAAGGATCTTTCTTTCAGTGATTTGCCAGGTTCTGCGTTAGAAGGAGATCCTGGTCCACTAGTCATCTCACTAAAGTCGGGTCAAGTCAGACGCATTGCATTATGATACAGTATATTACATTCTGTGTTCTACTGTATACTGACATTACCTGAAAAATGATCATATTTAATAATACCAATGCATGATTTTTGTTTTTGTAGCAATAAAAGAAGTGTATAGGTAGTCTATAATTGATTAATATGCAGACTAAGCAGAAATATTGCTACTATAATAATAACAATAACAATAGTTATACTATTATTATTATTATTGATTTATAATAATTTTGCAGAATTTGTACAATTATTTTATTGGTAAATAATGATAATGTTATGTTTTATTGTTATGAGACATATTATTTATTTACTCATTTTATTTATTTATTTATTTATTCATTTATTCTTTTATGTATATATTTAAAAAAAAAAACACCTGGTAACCAATATCCAGAATCTTAAATATTTAACAATTTTATTTATATGCATATTAGAATATTATTTATAATCATAAAAGCAATAATAATAACAATTATAAACCACAAATATAGTTAGAAAATGTAATTAATGTATGTATTTATGTATATATGTATTATTATTATTAATGTTGCTATTTATTATTAGTAGTAGTAATAATATAAATAATAATTTAAAATGTTTTTTATTTGTTTGTTTGTTTTTATTGTTGTAGTCTGTTGGCTAAATAACATAAAAACAATATTTTAATAATGATAATAGTAAAGCAACTATCATCATAATAACAATATTAATAATATGTCTGATAGTATGTAGATCTTGAAATGTTGCTTTAACCTTTAAAAAAAATATAATTCTTGTGTTATTGGTCATAAAGAGATTGTAATCTTTGCTCTGATCCCGGGGTTGATCTCTCCCTCTTATCTATTTATAGCTTTTGCTCCGTATAAATTACTGGAATCAGGCAGGAGAAAATTACAGCTTCCGTCTGATATTCCTGATGTTGTGGGCTTTGGAAAAGGAGGACAGAATGTGTAGTATTTCCTCGGTGAAGCATGACATAATGTGTGTTTGCGTTCTCTCTGTTGTTCTGTGCTTTAATCTGATGCCGACTCAGCATCAGCTCCGGAGTTCTCCGACATCTGTGTGACATTAGTCCTGATAATCCTACCTTTATCAGCAGCATGTGAGGGGAAAGTTTGTTTAGTGCTGTTTTATAGCAGCAGTTAAGTTGTATGTTGCAAAGTCATATGTTACGTCATAATCATAATGATTTCTGCAGTTTAGTTTCAGCATGTTTGTAATAAGACGAGGTCATGCACACACAAGCCACACAAACTGTATAGTTACCATGGATATAAAAGTATTTTTATCTACTGTATACACTGTTCACTTCCATGAAGCCAAACCAAACATCAGAAGGAGCTTTATTTGCTTTATAAGTGCAATCTCACACACACATACAAAGAATTAGTTTTGGTTAATTGGAGCTCTAAGTAATTGCATAAATACACAGGAAGATTATTAACAAGTAGATCTGTCTCTTCTAGACACCAAACCCACCCCCAGTCCATGCACTAAACATCTGATGCATTTTGCATGCTTTCTTGATCTAATAAGCTCTGCTGTGATTGGCTGAATTTACTGAATTTTTTAAGTCAGTAAACTTATATATTTTTTCTAATAACCATCTGATTACCAAATGTAAAACTTTATTTAAAAAAAAAAAACATTAAACTTTATCTACAAAAATGTTTTTAAAAACCTATTACAAAATAAAAATGTAAATTTTTTTATTATTATGTTTTTAACATAGTTATTTATTTATTTATTTATTTATTTAATATATATATAATTTTTTTTTTAGATTTTATTATTTGATTTTTACTGTTATGTGAGGTAACATTGTAAAACAACAAAAAGGAAAACCATTTGTATTTTGAGGTTTCATTCTCTTACTAAATGTGTTTTTACACATTTTATGTATCTCTTCTTTTCTGGGTCAAACCCAAGACCCAAACTCTGATCAGTTGAAGCTTGAACAGGTCTATATTATAAAAAAAAATTTGTTGAAGAAAATATAGAGCTTTTTGGAAATAGTTGATGTTTTAAACTGAAGTCACAGTGTTATGTGTTTAATATGGCTAATGTGTTTAATGATGCTGATGTTGTCTTTGTCTTATGTTGCTCATGGAAAAACAAAAAAGGTCATCAAATGTTTTCACTATTGAAAAGTACCAGGTTGACTTGGACTGGTTTCTACGTAAGATGCTTAAAGTCAGACAATCAAATTAAAACCTTATTAGTAAAAGTAAACTGAAACTGAACTCTGTGAAAAATTGTGTAAATCTAGGTTAAAATATAATCGGATACTTACGGGCGTTTTTTTCTCTCTGTGTTTTCTGCAGGATCCATCAGTGACACAAGTAACGCGGACTGCCCCACCTGGCCTGGAGGAGTATAACCCTTTCACAGACACAAAACCGGTGAGACTCCCAGGACAATTCACTCTTATATTGAGATGCTGTAAACGTACTATGTTTAAAACAAAATTAGCAAGTGTACAGGTTTCCTAAGAACAATAATAATTAGAATGATTCGAAAATAGCACCCACCAACACACTTTGAGAAAAGAGCAGGAGCGAGGCTGGCCATCTGTGTTTAGAAATACCAGTGTTGTTTTGGCACT
>JAUCMT010000025.1:519037-531982 GCA_032357475.1 Enteromius thamalakanensis | reverse complement strand
ATTCTTCTTCATCTATATCTGCCAGTTTGGTGTTCATGTTCTGCAAGCCATTGGCATTGCAGGCTGGGGAGCCAGGTGAGAAAACACACACACACACAAATCAGAAATCAACCCTGACAAAAGGTGCTAAAACACAGCTGGAAGATATTAAAATATTAAATATATTATTATTATTATTATTAAGCATTTCCGTCGAATTCATTCAAATATTTATATATTTTGCTTCCATGTTTCTTTTACTGGGTGAACATTTGTGATTTTTAATATATATTATTTATTTTTTTATTAATAAAGTGAGTTTGTTTTTATCAGAGGTAGGTTCTTAAAACCTTACAATTTTGTTGTTTGTTTATAGCTTATTTATTATATTTGGTTATTTTCCACTAACTAATATAATTGTATTTTATTTTTATTTTTTGTTTAATAATGCATTTAATTGATTCTAACTCCAGATTTCTGGGGGTAAAAAAAAGGCAAAAATGCTAATCTTTTAAATCAAATCTAGGTGATTGTTGTAATGTTAATTTTCTGACATGGACACATTAATTTCCTTCTCTTTCACATGATTTTTCCTTCCTGCGTCACAGTCAGAGTGTAGCACGATGAAGGTTATGAAGACTGATGTGTTGCTTGTGTTTGTAGTGGCTGGATCTCAGCACTGACTGGGCTGAACACAAGTATCCCCGTCGGCATCATCATGATCCTGATTGCTGCCCTCTTCACCGCCTCGGCTGTCATCTCTCTCATCATGTTTAAAAAGGTGCTTCACCTTAAACAATTCATAATGTATGAATATAATATGTGCTTCCGACTTCAGAGCTTAACCAATACAGTGTTATCAAAAAAAAGGATTAAAGTAACTTTTCTTAGTTACTTTAGCTACAAAAGCTGAAATATAATATAAATAATAAATTGAAAATGAAAATAAGAAATGGTGACTTGGCAATGAAATATGTTTTATATGACTAAAGCTAAAACTGAAATAAAATATAAAGTTAAATAAAAATACCATAAAAAGCCCAAAAACTAATGAAGATGATAAAAGCATATGACACAATTATTAAAAGTTCCACAAAAAACTGATTGAAAACAAAATGTAACTCACTGAAATAAAATAAGCTCTAAAAATAAGGTTAAGTACTAAAATAACTTCACCTGAAAAAACAGAAATTATAAATATAAAAAAACCTAAATGACAAAAGCACATAAATACGCTACAGCTTTTACTAATAAATATAAATGCTAAAAACTATATAAGCACATTGACAATTGCTTTTACAGTTTACTTGATTTCTACTGTTATTTTAACCAGGTAACTAAATATAAATATATATATAAATAAATATATATATACACACACACATTTAATATATAACCAGTTATTTCCAGTAAATGTGTGTTTATTTGTATGTCCATGGTTAAAAAATATAAATTATATTAAAAAGCTAATTAAACTGAAAATATAAAAACAAAAGCTCATTTAAATTGTTTAATAATTTAACATAAATTAGTGAAGTCAAAAGATTAATTACATCCAAAATAAAAGTTTTTGTTTACATATATGTGTGCGTACTGTGCATTTTTACTATGTATAAATAAATACAAAAAACAAGCATGTTAGGTTTATATATTAAATATTTACATATAAAATAATTATATTAATGTATATACATGTAAATACTTTGAAAATATATACTGTGTTTATAATATACATAAATACTATAATAGTACAACGCTGAACCATAAACACGTGAAGGAGTTTTAACTGGTTTTACAGGCATTTATTTCTTATTTGACTTAGCTGATGGTAAAAATCATATATTGGCATTTATTTGCAGGTTCATGCGCTGTACCGAACCACTGGTGCCAGTTTCGAAAAGGCCCAGCAGGAGTTCGCCACCGGCGTCATGGCCAACAAAACGGTGCAAACTGCTGCCGCTAACGCCGCCTCCTCTGCTGCCCGGGGAGCCTTCAAAGAGCAGATCTAATTGGCCCAGAGAACTTCGACTCCACCCATGCTACTCTGATCCCGCCCTCCGCATTCCTCCTAACTGTCTCTACAGCCAATCATCAGCTCTGACTGGCTGTTCAAGACCACACCCACTCTCTTTGACTTAAGCACTCCTATGACTGACTGAGACCCCGCCCACAGCTCCTCCCCTCCTGTCAAACAGGTGGTGTGCTCACCTGTTCTTTAGTTTGAGTGTGTGTGTGGGACGCCTGTCTGTGTGTAAACAGCCTAAAGAGTCACTTTATATGTTCACATCCCTGTTGGGAGTCAGTTTGTCCTTGTTAAACAACAGGAAGTGAAGTCATCCAGTGTCTTTTTATGGGATCCATAGAAAAACGGATGGTTATGCCCTCACAGGTCTGTCTTACCAATCATCTCAAAGGTCACAATTAACCTCAAAACCGAAATTAAACATTTACGATATTTTGTCTCATTTTTGTGACAGCTGAGCACGTTTATATGACTATCATTAACCATTAAAAAAAAGTCAGTTTGGTTTTACATTCAACTTAACTGTCACAAAAATGTCCTAATGCAAATGTCATGTACATGCATTACAAAATTATTATTTTTTTGTTATTACATGACATTGTGCATGCAAAAATGTGCTTTTCTTTGGATTTTAGGTTATAAAAGTAGCTTTTTCATAACACAGTTTTGCTTCTCTTTTAATTTTGGGGCCTTTTGTGCAACAGGATGTGTCTTTTTTGGGGGTATACCATGACGTTTTGCATAAAAATGTCACTCATCTTTGGATTTTGGCGTAAACAACGACCTTTCGTGAAAACAAAATTGGGCTCTTCTTTTAATTTTAGTGTATAATACAACTATTTTTGCAACTAAATTTTCCATTTCATTGGATTCGAACTGTAATGTAACTTTCTGCCTTAAGAAAAGGGCCACTTTTCTTTGGATTGGATTGTGTGGTGTAATATGACCCTTTTTTGGCGCAATTTGCCCAACTATCATTGTAAATGCGTCATCCTGCAAATGAGCCTTCGGTACACAAAGACATCGATCAGATGTGATCGTAAACGCTCCACACGCAACTCAGAGGGTCTCTTTAACTGTAAATATATAAATATATATATATATAAACCTGTATGATGACATAAAGTATTGACTGATTTTAAACACATGAATGATTTTGAGGCTTTCAGTTTTTGTTCTTTCTAATAGAGTTGTTTTGGAATGAAAACTAATTCTTAAGAGCGTGAACCACTCAGGATACGTTCCTGCACATGCATGGAAAGCTTGCCGGGCTGTTAATAGGTTTAACTGGAAAACACCTTTAAAAATCACAATTAAAATCTGTGCATTGCTAACGACTCGCGGCATTTGTCCTGCAGATGTGTGTAAGACTGTGCCGTGCTGGGCCGCCCCGATGTTGGATCCTGAATCACATTGTCTGTCGTCATTTTATCGGGTTTGTCGTTTGAAGCGTAGAGCTTTTTAAGTGACGTTTGTTTGTTTTATCGACTGGAGCAGAGAACCTTGTAGCCTTGGTTACTGTCGCCATGAGACAGCCAAGTTTTGCAATTTATAGGATATGCATCAAGATGCAAGTGGATCTTGAGCTTAACCTTTTAGCAACACTCTGTGTGTGTGTGTGTGAGAGAACAAACTTTGTGTTAATCGCCTATTTTCAGTATTGAGTTTGTTTGAAGTCTTTAAATTATAACTTTAAGGAAATAGTTCGCCCAAAATTGTCATTTTTTTGGGGTGAAATGTTTCGATATGTTCTTTATTTTGTTTAAAATGTCATTGAGTGTGTCATATTTGTGTTCTCAATCTTTTTTTTCCAGTTGTGTACGGTTCTCTTTACACTGTGTGTGTGTGTGTGTGTGTGTGTGAGAGAGAGAGAGAGAGAGTTACTGCAAGTCGTTCTTCCTTTTATAAATACATTTCAACAAATGGCACCTGAATGTTCCTCTATTTTTTGTTAGTTTCGAAACGCTTTCATTTAAAACAGGAAAAAAACAAAAAAACACAAGAATCTGTTGGGAGCGCAAGATAAACTGATGTGACCTCTTGTGTTTGGTGCAATGGATCGTGGCTTCAAGCTGTCTTTTTTTAATTAGTGATGTTAGTTGACTTAGTTGAAACACTGATACGTGAGGAACGGATTGAAGAGAGAGCATCACTGGTTGTACTGCTACTACTACATTGACATTATTTAAGAGACGCGAGGGATATTTGTATATTTTGTATAACTAAAGGAACGGTGGCCTGTCGTCCTGGATTTCATTGTACTGTACAAATGCACTCCTGTCTCGCTCCCTTAGTCGCATGTTGAGTAGTTTGAGTTTTGTATATTTATTGTATTAACACAAAAATAAAATTAAAAAACAACTACATAAACCCTGTGTCTTATTTATTATGCAATGATTTTCTTATTTGTGTAATCCATATTAATGGAAAAAATTCTTAAAACACATTTTATATGTATAATTACACATTTAATTTATGTATCTTTTTCTAAATGTAATTAAATGTTTTTCATAAATGTATACATGCATGTGTATGCATAATAAACAGTACACGTTATGACCATGAAATGCATTATATATGTAATTGTATACTATTATGTAATATTAAAAGATTTTGTATATGATCATAAGACAACATGTTTGTTGTAGAAAGTAGAAAGGAAAATCTTTTGCTTTTGTTGTCATTCTCAACCTGTTGACCACTTTCCTTTTGAAAAGATGGATCTTAAGCTTATCTTTTAATGTCTCCTGCCTCCTTCAGGACGATTGTAGAACATCAGTATAAAGTTTTTTGAAGTATTTATGCGTTGATATGCTGCAAAACTAAAGCAAATGTGTTCTAATTCCCCGCTTAAAACGAAATCAATAGAAACCATCACAGAAATTCAAATGGTTTCCATTGAAAGAGTTTTGAACCATTAGGCTAGATTTTTTATTTTATTATTTTATTTTTTAACAGTAAAACCATTTTAAAATTCATTGTTGTTAAGTCCTTTTGGAGAAATACTCCAAAACCCACTACATCCCATCAATAGAATCCATCACATACTATCACCATTATAGTTTCCATAAAAACCAATACAATTCTTATTATAACCATTAAACACATTACATTTTCTGTTGTGCTTTGGGCAGGGTTCTTTTGTTTTTTCAGCAGGGTTGTTTTTTGTATAATTGAATTTTATATACTATTTAAACTCTACGAGACGGTAATTTCAGTATAAAAACTAACATTTAGACTAGGCGAGTGAAATAAAATGAGTTATAATGGGACATAAACCATATTTCATAATCATCAATTCACATAAATCATAATTTTAACACGAATATGTTTAATCCTTTACATATGTTAACTACAGAGAAAAGTATCTCACGTATATATTTAAAAAAAATCCCGAATTAAAATATATCAAGAATATAAAAAATCGTTTTCCTGTAACCTCATCTGATTGAACCAGCCACCAAAGCGTTGAGAAAAGTAACAGGAGTCATGTGACAACCGTCGCGGTTAATCCGATGGTCTAAACAACAATTTACCATTTAATAATGACATTAATAAACTTTCATAGCGGGTGACTTTAAAGATATACAGTAATGTGCGCAGACAAAATAATAATTATTTATACCCCTCCCATTCGCGGAAACGATAATAACTCATTTTCTCTCTCAGTAGAGGGCGACACCGCTACTAAGAATTAAAAAATGTTGTTAGATTACGTTTAATTAAGTTTACAATAATTGTACTGAGATATTTATTTGTTTGTTTCTTTTTGGCTACACCCATTTTAGTACAAACATTTAAAAAAATGTAACGTTATTCCAAATATTTTATTGTATCTATTACGGACTTGCTTGCACAGTAAGTATTACATTATTAATGCGCCACCCCTCCACATCGATACCAGGACACAGAGATAAAAACAACAACAAAAGTAGAAATTTTCCCTCATGATTTGACTGTAAAATGAGTCACACCTTTCTTACCTGTGCGGTCACGTGATCGCCGAGGAATGAGCTGCAGTCTTGAAGTGTGTTCAAAGAGGGGGAAAAAGACAGCCTCCATCCCAGACTGTGCATAATGGGTTTGTAGGAGTAAAGCTTGTCCTCGTCGGACCAGTTTTTCCAGTCTGATTTGAGAACACAAGAGAGAACAGCTCTTATACTCTGACACGGAGCGAACATGGCACAATAAAACACAGAAAAACAGCTTCAGAGGAGTCACACGAGTCGATTTGAGATCGGTAAGTCATGTTTGGCTTTTAAAAGACGCTTTAAGGGGTTTGTGTTCTTGTTAAAGGTGTTTTTGAAGGTGTGTCTCACCTGAGTTCCTCTACCTGTGAGAGGTTTTGATGGAGGAATCCCACAATCCTCCTCGTCTGAAGCTTTATTCATATACAACATGCGTTTAAACTCAAATGTTTTCTTAATGATTCTTAGATTTAGTGTAAAAGCTTAAAGTAAGAGACATCCTGCTCTGTGGAAGTTAAACGAGTGCTTGGTGCTTCGTTATAGTTTCCTAAAAGCTTTTAAACAAACCTTTATTTTAGTTTTTGAAACCCACAAGTCTTTGGACAAGTGGACAATCATTTAATGTCATATTTTTATTATGCGTGTATAATAATGATAATAAGCTTTTAGTTGACTTGTGCACTGTATTTAGTATTTATTTTGCTTTTTCCATCTGATTATGTACTGAATGAATGGTCAAACATACTTTAAATGTCCCCTATATGTCCATAGCTATAAAAACAAGATTTGATTTATGCTTTTAATTTTTACACGCATTTCTGCATATTTAAACCTAAACCTAAAAGGACTGTACTTCAGTCAGAAATAGAGCTAGTATTTTATTTATTTATTTATATTTTAGAAAGTTTTGTCATTAATGATGGAGATGTTCATTTTACGACTTTCTGTAAGTGACTTTTCCCGTCATGAGTTCAAGTGAAGACGGAGAAGCAGGTGTTATAGTGTAGGATGTCTAATATTGCTAAATAAATGTTTTTTTTAATGCCAAATTTACCTTATAATCAGAAAAAAGGTGCTCATGAAATTGTTACAATTTTAAGGTCCTTTGAGCAACAATAAAATATTAATATCATCTGGTTATTATTAATCAGGGTTGTCGAAAATTTAAAATCATGATTTTCAGGCCTGGAAAAGTCACTAATATTAATAAAATGTGCAACAAAATAGTTTCCTGAGAAAATATCTATTTCTTTGCAATGTGTAAGATCTAACATTATAATCTAATAATTTTCAGAGGTATATTTCTTTTAAGTTAATTGAAAAGTTTACTAGCAATTTCTGAGTGATGATTGTTTCTTTTAAAAAATTCTGTGCATTAATCTTTTCTCTTGTCAATAACATTTAAAATCCAATCTCTTTAAAAATGTTTGAATTTTTCAGAGCTGTAAATTAAATGAAATCATATTACAATACGATCTGAATACATGTACATGCTATAGTGAATATCATTTGTTTTCTACACTGGGAAAAGTTCTATGTTAAAATCTCCTGTGTGTTGCTTGCCACTTCTTTGTAAATTGCGAAGGCTTGTAAAAGTCAGTTGGGTAAATTTAGAGGAAGTGTCAGGTTTAATGTGCCTTGTACCGTAGAGAAGCAATTGTTTTTTTCATTTCTCATGCTGATCATGTGTAAATATAGAAGCAGACAGTAAGTTAGTCTAAATGAGTGAACGGTGGGTTTCATCTCTCTGTTGTGGGAATGTCTGGACGTGTTTGGACTCGATTGCTGTTGTTCTTCCGAAATGCGTATTGTATGTGGGTTAAATTGAACCGCCTCAGTTCTGTAAAGTGCCGAATTACTCACAGAACTGGTTTCTTCTGTGTCCAGAAGCACCGTAAACATTGGGAGTGGGTGCGGTTTGTAGTGCTTTCTCTTTGGGTTACACTTTCAATCTACAGGTTAGTATTGGACAGATAAACATGGCAGCATTTGGCAGATGGTTTCACACAAAGCCACTTGCTTTGGATTCAGGGTACATGTATAATCATGGGAATCAAACCCATGACTCTGATGTTGCCTACTGTTTAAACTACAGTAATCTAGCTTGTCAGAACAATTAATATATCGGTGGATTACCTGTGTTCACATGCATCTGGATTTAATGGCTGATAGCCAGTGTGAGGCATGTCAAAAAACCACCAAAGGCCACCATTTTTTTAATGGTATCATTATATAATAGAAATGTAATTTAATTAAGATCATTTAACTATAGTTGTTTTAAGCCATTAGCTAAACCATCGAATTTTTAGCAAGCGTTTGAGATTCTAGAGTAATATTTGGAATTAGTTTTCTTATTTTCTTTTAAAATTTATTTTAGTAAAATGTTTTAGTACTTTTGTTGAGATTTCTTTTGTCCTTTTTATTTTTTTTGTGTCCGTATGATATTTCAAATAGGTTTTATTTTAGTTTTAGATTATATTATAGTTTATATTATAATGTTTATTCTATAATATTATAAAAAATTATTAAAATATTTGGCAGAAAAGTTGCATAACTCATAGCAGCATTTTGTTTAGTATCAGAGAGATATTATCATATTTCTAGCAATAATATTTCAGCAAGTTTTTACATTAATCTTTCCCCATAGTAATTTTGTCGTGTGATTTCCTTCATTATTCTTATGTTTTAATGTCTGTTAAAATTTTTAAATTAAGTTTTTAAATCAACTTAAAATAATAACCCTGCCACACAGTACATTTAAAAACAGTTTGCATAAAATACTTGACTTATTTTCTGAGGCATTCTGTGATTTAAATGTTTTTGTATAATGATTTCTAAACTTAAGTGTGTTTATCTGTTTGCTAGCTCGATTGTAAGGGCCTCTGAGTGAATCTATCTATAAGTTCAGATAGTTTTGTGCATTTATTTATTTATGCAGTTGTTGTTTAATAACTTAAATACAAGACGCCTCCACTGTATTTTACAGATCCAGACCAGTGCTGAGTTAAATGACATCAGCGGGTGTAATCTTGAATTCCCTGGAGTTAATTTGCAGGTTAAATGTGCGCGATTGAAACCTCTCCAGACGTAGTTAAGTTAGCTGTGAGTCCAACATCAAGTGTTCATCAAGACGTGGGAAAACTTCACCTCTGTGGAGTGTTGGTAAACAATGTGCTTTAGAAAAAGGCAGACTTGTGTGTGTAAATGTCCCAAGGAAGAGCTAATATACTATAAAACACGATTTTATTACATATATTTAGCAAGAAAATACAAATTTTTTGCAAAATACAAATTGCAAAATTTGATTGTACTTTTTGCTGCTTCTTTGTAAAAAATTTAGTAGCAGGTATTTGATATTTTGCTTAAAAATAAATGGATGGAAACATAATATAATAATGGATAATGTTGGGGGCAATTGTAATTATTTTAACGAAGAGATGAGAGCTGTTCAGCAAAATATACAAATATTTCAAGTAAATATTTCTTGGTTCACAAATGAATTGCGGTGATAATTAATAGCTGTAATGAAACTCTAACTGTGATAAAGCACACACTTGCAGAAGAGCATGTAACGCCATGCATGGCTTTAAGAACAGTGCCTCTTACTTTCCCAAGATGCCTTGTGCAAATCAGTTTTGCAATTCACTGGATTCAAATTCTCAGCCATTTGCTTTACAAGTCAGGAAATTCAAATCCTGGAGCCCTGGCCTTCCAGTTCTGGTGAGCGATTTGCTTGTGTTGTGTTGGAGAGAGAGAAGATTTTACTAGCACGACCTGAACAGAAACTTGAGTGAGACTTTCAAAAACTTCGACCTGGATGCGTCATCATGTGCATTCAAATAGCCTATACTCACTAATATAAACAATCCAGAAGGTATATTTAGTCAGAGAACCGGGCGGGAACATTTTGTTATTTGCAATGTTTAATTTCTTAAAGCTTGAAGTTCACCTGGCTTTACCACACTGCTTCGCAATGCTATTCATGCATGCATGCACCAATGCATCTAGCAAAACCTATTTCTTTAAAGTGCATGGTCCTGTCAGAACACCCATCATCGCTTTCATGAAGTCTTGAATGCGATCGAGCCCTTGGCATGTTTACAGCTGCTTTCTTAGACAAATATTAAACCGGGTTTAGACTGATGGGTGACTGTTAGCGGAGAAACGTGGCGCAGAACAAAGCTTCATTTGATTAAGATTAGGACCTTTTAAAGACTCTTACGGTTGTTCTTTAAATAACTGTGCACGGGAAAAAAATCTTTTTCTACCAAAACAAGAGAAGATGAGTGACAAGATCAAATGCAAGAAGATATTGGAAGCCTTTTAAAGGCTGTTTTTACTCATATGAGGTAAAATTCAGTATCGGAGGTTCTTTTGAAACAGGCAATGTGTCAGAACATAAAAACATACATGCATCGCAGCCGTAAATGGCATTTACCATCAAACCCCTGTAGGGTTGCAAACATTAAACATTAACAGCTTAACAAAACATTCCGGTTTAAATAAATGCACAATACTTGTTTTTAAGCCACTGACATGCTGCTCCAGTTCATGTTCCTGCGCTTTCCAGAGGAAATGCACTTTATCAATGTGAACGGCTGTTTCGACCAAAAACCAGACTATTATTGATGCATTTGCCATATTGAATGAACACTGCATTTGTGTAAAGTATTTATTAAACCATGTGACAGTTTACACAGGACTAAAGTTATTAATAATTTAGCCAAATTTGATCTGTCAGAGCTATTATGTAATGTTGAAATGATATATATATATATAAATATATACATATATAAAACATAATCATTTCAAAAGTAGAAAAAGCAACTAAGTGGTCTGTTTATATGAATTGTTAAATGCCTGACACTAGTGTCAATGTCTGGAAAACAAGGTGCATGATGGTGTTTAGTTTCAAAATTGCTAAAATTAAATGGATGAGTGCATATTCTCACAAGAATTTAGATCATAATATATTATTAGCACTGTTGGAAAATTATACAAGGAAGAGATAATATTAATAATAGAGAGATGAGATAAATAGATGAGATATATGGATGGATGGGTGAATGAATGAAGGGATGTAGATGGATGAATGGAGATGGGTAGAGTAGAATAGAGGATGAATGCATATAGATAGATGGATACATAGATACATAGATATAGATAGATTGATAGATCAATGTAGATGGATGGATGGATGATTGGAGATTAATAGTGTGATGAATGGAGTGGCAATTCATCACACTAATGGCAAGATGGATGAATGAAGATGGATGATAGATAGATGGATGAATAGAGAAGGATGGATAGATGGATGAATGGATATAGGTGGATAGATAGATAGATGGATGAATGAAGATGGATGATAGATAGATGGATGAATAGAGAAGGATGGATAGACGGATGAATGGATATAGGTGGATAGATAGATGATAGATGGATGAATAATTAGATAGAGATAGATTGATAGATGGATGTGGATGAATGGATGAATAAATGGATATAGATAGAGGGATGGATGGAAAAATGGATATTAATTGTGGGATGAATGGAGATAGTTGAATGTATGATTGAATGGATGAATGGAGATGAATGGATGAATGTGGATGGAAGGATGGAGTGTGTATGTAGAGTGTATGGTGTGTCCTGACTCCTAAACACCTTTATGCTGAACATCTTTTTTAAATGACACTAAAACATCTTCCACACTGTTTTCATGCCTGTGTAAATGATGAAGGATGAGGGTGTATGTTGGTGAGATGTTAGCTGAAGCTCTTCTCAGGTTGCACAACAGCAGGTGAACGTGATCTCAAAGGGATCCCTGTGTTTTCTCCTTCCTCTTTCTTTCTCAAACCCTTCCCCCTCGTGAAAGGGTTTCCATGGCGCGGCCTGGGGTGAGACTTTAAAGCCGTTTCCCCAGACCTGTGCTGGTGTTCACGTTACTGCAGACGCTCTGTGTAGACGTGGGCACTTGTTTAGTCTGTTGAATGGGAACCTTTGTTCTCGTCATCATAGAGTGATAGTGTGTGATGACGTGTGTGATTCTATGTTAGGTTACGCTGTAGATCAGGATTGTTGGATAGTGTTGTTTAAGGAACAGGGAAGAGTTGTGCTGGATGAGGTTTTTGTGACTGTTTCTTTCCGTCTGAACACCAGCAACACAGAGATACAGCTGATAGCTGGTTTGCAAGTCAAACGCGTGTGTTTAAACTCTTATTATAGCATTCCAGAGATTCTTGACATAAGAATGCTGACGTGTTGAGAACTGGTTTGTTAGATACAGTGAAGACGGCACACTTAACACAGGCTTTGTTCACAGACAAAGCAGATATTTGAGGTATGATGGAGTGAATGAGGCAGTGAACCGATAAAGGGTTACTTGAGTGAGTGAGGATTGTGAGTGAGTGAGTATAAGATTGTCACTGAGCATGTTGTTCAGGTCCATCAGACTGAAGTATGCTGAAGTCTTCATACTGCTGCTAGAAATACATTCAAACTTAAACACGTCTGCCACATTATCATCTATCCGTCTGTCCGTCTGTCAGGGAGTTAACTCTCTCTCACACACACTCACACATATACGTTTCCCTGTTTTCTGGGGTCTCTCTACAGGTGTAATGGTTTTTATACTGTACAGACTGTATGTGGTATTGTCCTACACTGACTCTACACCTACAAGAAACTGTGTGCATTTTTAGAATAAAAAAAACACCATTTAGTATGTTTTTAAGCATTTTCAATTATGGGGACACTAAAAATATTCTTATAAATGACCTTCATATTGTAATACCTATGTCATACCCATGTCATTATGCAAAATTGTGTCCAAATAAATCACATAAACATGCACACTTATTCTCTCTCTCGCACACACACACACTGTCTGGTTTGCTATCCCTGTGGGGACTCTCCATAGGTGTAATGGTGTTTCTACTGTACAGACTGTATGTGGTATTGTCCTACACTGACCCTACA
>JAUCMT010000025.1:504447-516947 GCA_032357475.1 Enteromius thamalakanensis | reverse complement strand
GTAAATGATTATTATTTTTTTATTATTATTCTGTAATAGTAAAAAAAAGATCTGTAAAAACAATCATGATTATTTTATTTACTTAAAAAACTTGTGCTACAGTGCAGCATTCAGACCTAGTGATTCAGATTTTTCGTGTGAATTATTAAAAATAACTTTAAAATGCTAAATTTATTTTATTCTTTATTACAGTAATGTTTTCATTTCATGTAAAATATTAAATATTTTAAATAGTTAGCTTATGTCAATATATATATATATATATATATAATTTTTTATTTATTTATTTTTTTTAATCATTCTTTTTATAACTAACATTAAAACTACACAAATGTCTCTTCACAAGCACATTAAAGAGGCATGCCTTATTAAAATCTGAAATACCTGTATTTTTATATTTTTTATTTTTTATTTACAATATATAATATAGTATAATATAGAATTTTGATAACGCTTTTAGTAAGGTTCCATTGGTTAATGATAGGTAAAGCATTAACTAACATAAACGAGCAATACATTTATTGTTAAAGTTAGTTCATGTTTATTGAGTTAACAAACAAACCTGTTGATTTCAGTAATGCGTTAGTAATGCTGATGAACTATTATTCATTCTCAGTCCATGTCAATTAAAAGAGTTAATTAATGTTAACTAATAGACTTTATGTAAATTTGTCTGTATTTGTGCATATTACATATGATAATGAGTGTCATGAGACCCAGATCCTATCAGAGCTCTCTGTGTGTGTTTTGTGATTACGTGGCATTACCTGTGAGGCCACAGACAAGTGTCAGGGTGGAGTCTGGGTAATGTCATCAGCGTTCGTTCTGATATTCAAGCAGATGAAAAGTGCTGATATCATCAGTATATCACGTTCTGTCCTGTAGAACGTCTCTGTGTCAAAGTTGGACTTCAATTCATTTCATACCTTTTACTGTCACGATGAACAATAAACTTTTGTAGGATTGAGAAATACACACACAGTATGAAACACTGATCACATGCACTAGGAATGCTGCTGAGAAGGAAGAAATCAGTTAATAATAATAATTAGTGGTGATAATAAGAATAATATAAATATTGTTGTATTTTATATGAATAAAATAATTACTACATTTTAAATAAATATTGCATTTTTAATTAATAAGGAAATGCACAAATCATTTATTGTTAAATTTATGCTCAAAAATTATTAATAAATTTTAATACAACTTTTAAATTGTATTCACAAAAACAATTAGCGGTGTTTTTCTTTTTTTATCCATTTGTTATAATATGTAATGTATGCATTGTAGCCTTTTCCCTCCCAAATAAATGAGTTAAAAATTAGTAATAAAATATGTAGTATTTCTTGGTCATTTTTGTGACTTTTTATTAGTTTTATATTTAGTTTGCATTTTTTTTTAATGTAATTTTTGTTATTTTAGCACTTTAGGTACTAAATAAATGAAAATGCAAAATGTTTCCTTGACAACTATCTAAAATAAATTAAGTTAATTTATGTCTTTTAATATTTGATTTCAAGCTTAGTTTATAGTTTTTATAATAACATATACTTTTTGTCTTAAATTAGAAATAGACTTGGAGGTACAGAAAATGCATTTAAATAACATGTCACATGAATAATGTAACGATCCAGTGTTGCTGATTACCAGCATTTACTAGATTGTTGTATGTTTAGTGTGTGTGTAGTGGAAAATGTGTGTGTGTTTCTGCATGGTGTTAGCAAGCCAAATCATGTTGCAGCATGACACGCAAATCTCAATTATTGTCTCTCGGTGCTGTTTAAAAGTCTTAATGTAATAACTGTGTGTGTTTGGAGCAGAGGGTCTCTCAAGATGAGTGCGCGAGCGAGGGCCGTTTCCGAGGGGTCCCTGGATGAGCCGGATGACGAGGTGGTGCCCTACAGCGATGACGAGACGGATGACGAGTTACAGTCTGAAGAGGATCTGGATCGCAGCGAAGACCAGCTCCCAGAACCAGAAACCAGACCCGCTCCTGTCGCCGGTGAGCTTGAGGAGGATCAGGTGTAGAAGTGTCCTGTCAGGGCTTGTTCTCTGTTTCTGATTGTGATTGTCCTCTTAGAGCCCGGCTGGAGCGTCCGAGCCAATGACAGGGAATACTGCAACCAGCCCGAGTTCAAGAAGAAGGTCTTCCTGTGCATCAAGAAAAGCAAATATTCTGTAAGTGAAACCAGTGCTATGTTTAGGAAAAGCCTGAAGTGCCTGTTTGTGCACTGTATATACCGGTTTGAGACTTTTTCAAATGTTTCTAAAAGATGTGTCTGCTGCTGCATTTATTTGATCAAGACGCATTAAAAATCGTAAAATATTATTACAGTATAAAATAACTCTTTATTATGAGAATGTATTGTAATTTATTTCTGTGATCGAAGCTGTATTTTCAGCATCACTACTCAAGTCTTCAGGCTAAAAGAAAAGGGCTTAAAGACTGTAAGGACTTCTTTTTATTTTAAAGAGATTGGTGTTTTTATTCATCAAGGATGCTGTGAATTAATCAAAAGTGACAGTAAAGACATTATATAAAATGTTATAATGTTACGAATGTTTATAATGTTTCAAAGAAATGAAACGGTTTCTTCAGCATCAAATCAGCATATTATTATGATTTCTGAAGGATCATGTGACACTGAAGACTGGAGTAATGATGCTGAAAATACAGCTTTGATCACAGAAATAAATTACGTTTTACAATATAATCACATATTTAAAATTGTAATAATATTTCTTTTTTTTTTTTAATTTTTGATCAAATAAATGCAGCCGCCTTTCCAAAAAATAAATAAATAAATAAATGTGTGTATATATATACATCTCAAATAATTACATTTTTGTATATATATATATATATATATATATACAAAAATGTAATTATTTGAGACTTTTGACTAGTTTTCTATATGGACAATAATTTATTATATGCCTTTATTTTCTGCCTTTAATGAGCCTGGGTAAATACTGCTAGTATCCTCCGCTAATGCTTACTAACACTGAACAATTGCATGCTGGATATTTCCACTGTTTACACCACAAACAATGTGTGTTTGAAGAGCCAGTGTTTTCGTCTTAAACTAAAGCACAGTGAAACTGAAACTCTTCTTTTACTACACCACAGTCATTGTTTTAAGATACGTTTCTTCTCTATTTACGAGCGTGGTCTAAACCAGTGTTTAAATGTATTAATGAATAGGAAATGTTACTGTATCTATTTTTCTCTCTTAAATGGTTAATTTGTAGTCCGATGAGTGACGAATCACCTTTGAATTCAGCTGGAAACAACAACAGCGTCACACAGTTTAGCTTCAAAGCTGACATTTCTGTGTATTGATTAGTCTCTGGGTTTATACGTCTACTCATAGTGACTTAACAAGACAATCTTAGTATTGCACTTCAGTCTGACACGTTTATATCTTTGGAAACGCCTCCAAGAAATGGCAGAAAATGAAAACGTGTCATGCAGTTTGTCTCCTATCTGTACTGTTGTGTTACATAACTCTAACACCTTGGGGCTTGGCCTCTATTATAGACTAAACTCAGAGTTTTATGGTCATTTTCTTACATCATTTACATATTAAACACGCAACAGCTCAGAATGGAGTTTAAGATCTGTGGTATGACAATTATCTAAGACTGGATGAACAAGTCCTTCGTTATCAAATGTCTGCGTGTATGATGTGTTCTGTGTGAGATTTGAGCGGAGATGACTGGATTTGTCTTGAGGTTGAAATGTTATCCTGCGAGAGCAGATACAGATGTGTTTTGATTTACATTTATGGAAAGGAGTTGGGTTTGGTGACTTGAGCGAGAAAGAGAGAGTGAATGGAACGGAAATAGAGAAACTGCCTCTTTTTCTATTTTAGTTCCTATTTTTCAAAGTAGTTGCACAGGCGCATTAAATCAGACTCATGAGGATGTTACAGTGGGATTGAAGCTGTCTCTCGTGTCTGCCTCAGGATTAAAGAAAAGGTCATTTGGATTTTAGATGTCACAATTTAGTTTAGAGTTTGTGTCTCGCAGTTCTGAGAAAAGAAGTCAGTAGTAAGATCAGATTAAAGTATGTGGCAGTGGGGAAAAAATGACTAGAATGCCAATTTAAAAAAAAAAAAAATCGAAATTGCATAAACATTTCATATAAATAAATGAGATATTATAGTAATTCATTTTAAAATTTAAAAAAAAATTAAAAAGGGGGAAAAAATCTTAGTAAAAACAAAAACACAAAACAAAAAAAAAACGTATTTTATTTATATATATATAAAATAAATCTATTAAAATACAAAATTAAATACTAAATATTTTTAAGAATGTTTTTGTTTTATGGACTATATGAAGATAAAACAAAAAAAGCAGTTAAAAAATGTGCAAAAATGAATATGACAGAAGTCATAATTGCAAAAAATCATAAAAACTTAATTCAACTAAAAAAAGAAAAGAAAATGGTGGTACCTTCCATGAAATTACCTGAAGACAAGTTTTTTTTAGACTTTAGATTTTTGAAATGCTAATGTATTCATCTGCTGTTCCAGCCTCATAATTCAGAAAAGCCCTGCATTATTTCACAACAAGCTTTAAATTCTCAGAAGAGCCTTGGGTTACACAAGAAGACATTTTTATTTACAAAGCCTTGAATTTTTCAGTGAAATATTGATATCTTATTTCATATTCAGCAGTTAATGTTTTATGTAAAGCATATCTTAATTGTGATCCTTTTGGGACAAGTACTTGCACAACCGTAAGGTTTCATAGCAGTTTGATAATAACTTAAATTTCTTTTGATTTTAAGGGCAATGCAATCAAGACCTACAAATACAACTTCTTCACCTTCCTGCCACTGAACCTGTACGAGCAGTTCAAGAGAGCAGCTAACCTCTACTTCCTGTGTCTGCTGATCCTCCAGGTACAGTATAAACCAGTACAGCACAGAATCATGACCTGACCAGGACAAAAATTACCTTTCTTTCATAGGCCGCATGAAATCATTTGTGCTGCGCTAATAAATACAATTTTGTAAGACATTTATTATTTATTTATGAAAAATGTATTATTTATTACACATTTATTATTTTTTATTAATTATTTACATCTATTGCTCAGCATTACATGTTGATATAAGTATAAAATATACATGTATCTAAAATATTATAGAATTAATTATTAAATCTTAAGAAAGACAGGGTTTCCATTTCATGTTGTTGAACATATAATAAGACCGTCAGTCCACTTGTTGTCATATGTCAGATCATTAAAAATAGCTTTATATAAAACTGAATACAGTATATTTTGTTTTCTACATATAAATAAAATAAAAATAGTTATTAAAATTATTTATATAGATTTAAACTTTTTTTAGCATTATACATTATATAAATAAATTAAATTAAATAAATCTTTCAAAAATAGTATTTGTGTGTGTGTATGTCTTTAAAAAAAATTATTAAAATATTTGAAAGTCAACAGGGCATGTCAGGTTAATAAAAATGAAAGTAATGTTAATTTATCTGTACTGTGTATATTTATTATGAATATATAGATACAAGCACATGCATGCATGTATTTAAGAAAAAAAATAATGTTAATATATTAATTATATTTACACATATATTAATATAATAATATAAATATATAAATGTATATCCATGTTAATATTTCTTAAATATATATTCTTTATGTGTGTGTAATTAATAATACACGATACATATACATATGTAAACAAAAACTTTTATTTTGGATGCAATCGCAATTTAATAGTTTGACAGCACTGATACACACACACAGAGTTGTATAGGTAAGTATGAGAATTATAAGATAAAAATGAGTTTCATTAAACTCATTGATATAATATAGGAAATGAACAGGGTTGTTTTCTGTGTTTGGATGTATCAGATCATTCCTCAAATCTCCACGCTGCC
The DNA here is from genome assembly GCA_032357475.1 of Enteromius thamalakanensis. Taxonomy (NCBI): domain Eukaryota; kingdom Metazoa; phylum Chordata; class Actinopteri; order Cypriniformes; family Cyprinidae; genus Enteromius; species Enteromius thamalakanensis. Next base: position 511,020 of record JAUCMT010000025.1, on the reverse strand, counting down.
GTGGTACACCACCCTGGTGCCGTTAGTGCTGGTGCTGGGCATCACCGCCATCAAAGACCTGGTGGACGACCTGGTGAGTCCCTGCGTGTGCTTTCTGATTAAATCATTTCTTTGAAAGGCAGGATGTGCTTATGGTTTCTGTCTCGTTGAAAGGCACGACACAGGATGGACAAAGAAATCAACAACAGAAAGTGTGAGGTGCTGCTCAATGGCAGGTGAGGATCAAACTCGATTCTGCTTGATTGAGATTAGTCAGAAATATAACCTAAACATAAGGCTGATTTCTCATTTTTCAGGTTTGAAGAAACCAGATGGTTGAATCTACAAGTTGGTGATGTGGTTAGACTAAAGAAAAACGATTTTATACCGGTAAGTTATTTTTAAAAATCTATTTGCCTTCCTGTTGATATTATTTTATTTTATTTTTAATTTTATTTTATTTTATTTTATTTTATTTTATTTTATTTTATTTTATTTTATTTTATTTTTTATTTTTTATTTTTTATTTTATTTTATTTTATTTTATTTTATTTTATTTTATTTATTTTTTTATTATTTTTTTTTATCCATATGCCATGTGAGTGCTGTCTTCCTCTGTATAAATTACATAAATTTAATAAAAAAATTAAAATAAATTACGTATTCATAAATAAATACTAAAAAATAAAATGATCAGTTAAACAGTTGTTTTCTAAGAGACTTGTAGGTTTGCAGTATGCAATTTTAAATACAAATGATACACATTAAATAATTCAAATATTTTATAGTGTATATATATTTTGAAATATTTTCTAATATTTTGAAATACATCTAATATTTAAATATTATAATGTTAGTAAAACCTGAAGTATGTCTGATTATTGTCTATTTTAAGAAGGGCCTGATTTGTTTTCATGTCATGTTTATGCTCCATTCTGCAGTTTATTATTATTATTTTTTTATTCATGTGTGTCTTCATTTATATATTTGATGTTATTTTGAGTTCCTCATGTTGACCTGTGTTTTGACCTCATGTAGGCAGATATTCTGTTGTTGTCCAGTTCAAATCCTAACAGTCTGTGTTATGTCGAGACGGCGGAGCTGGACGGGTAAGAGACACAACGCATAACTTTAATAAGCCTCTGAATCATATTTCTGCATATTAGACGAGTATTTCAACACACAATGCCTATTTTTAAGATGATTTTACAGTAGTCATCATTGACTCGTTCTGGTCACAACCATAAAACCAATTCTGCTTGCGTGAGTCAGTTTTTATGTAACCTGATGACTTCATGTCACGAAGCACTCGGACACTGACTCATTATGGGAGTTGTGTAATGGATTTGTTCTTTGTCTCGTATAGTCCAAACACAATCGCTTTGAGTTTTCTTTACGTGCAAAAGAATCATAATTTAAGTGCTGGCTTTGTTTGTCTCTGAATTTTTTAATAGTTTCATTTTATATTAATAAATTAAATTGATTATGTAATATTTGAATACGTTATCTTAACTGTTTGATACATTTTTAATACATTTTGATACATTTAAAAAAACTAGAAACCTGAAATATTTCACACTAGTCAGTATTCAGAGTATTTATAGATCCTAGTTATGCTGCCATGTCATGCTTTTTCTTTCTCCATTTTGAACCTTTTCAGTCTAATTATTTAGTCCAAACACACAATAGAATCATAATTCAGTCCCTGTGTTCATCTGTCTAAATTGTTTCATAAATATTAAAACATTGAATAGATTTTTTTTTAAATGATGCTTATATTTTATTTAAAATAATGTAATATTAGTGTGAATATTAGTGTGTTTATGGATCCTCATTCATTACACACACCTTAAATATTAATTTGCGGTGATGTCGTGTTAATGCTTGCTTTTCCTCTGTTTTACATTTTAAAGTTATTTTACATGTCATTTGTTTAAATACACTTGCTTAGTTTAGTTTTATTTTTTTTTACATGCGGTAGAATCGTAATTGAGTTTCTGTTTGTCTCATCTTTTCCATTGTTTCATAAACGTATATAAGTTTAAATGATAAATATTGAATTGATATAATGTTTCATTTTGAACATTTTAGAAAGCTTCCTTGTCTTTTAATATTAAAAATAGCTAAAAAAATTATAACATTGCTGAAATATACTCTGCAAGCAACTTGAAGTTTAAAAAAATATATATATAAAAATTTAAATAAATACTGAATATAAAATATATACTTTTAAATATCTATTAAAAAATTTTTTTAAAAACTGAAATAAATATAATTAGTGCTGTCAAATGATTCATCGCGGTTTATTGCAATTTTTGTTCATATTATACATATATACTGTGTTTACTATGTATATGTAAATACACACATACAGTATGAATTTGGAAAATGTTCATGCATATTAATATTTTATTTGACATAAATATATTTTTATATATAAATGTGACATTTTTCCTACATATACACAGTACACACTCATATATTACATAAACAAAATGCTTTATGTATGTATATATATGTATATGTGTGTGTGTGTTTTGGATGCAATTAATCCAGATTAATTATTTGACAGCACTAAATATACTATTATTATATTATATATATAAATATATTGAGACTAAATGTATATAGTTTACCGTTTGATGAAAGAGGATGGGAGTTGGTTTTAGTGCATCTTGTTGTCAAATGACTTTTACTCTCATTGTTTGTTTGCCCAGAGAGACGAATCTGAAGTTCAAGATGGGTCTCAAGGTGACGGACGAGCGTCTTCAGGAGGAGAGTCAGTTGGCTCGGTTTAATGGTGAGGATGAGAATGACTGTTTAAAACTACTACAGGAGAGTTGGACAGATAATTAGTGCGAGTAGTTGCTTAATTGTGAATTTACATGCATAAACATGTTTTAGCCTTGAAAATTAGCTTTTGAACAGGTGAGATTCAGAAAGCAATGAGTTTTCGGTTCTATGTCTCTCTCAGCACTGATCATGTGCGAGGAGCCCAACAACCGTCTGGATAAGTTTGTGGGAACCATGATCTGGGACGCTCAGAGTTACCCGCTCGACCTGGACAACATGCTGCTCAGAGGATGCAAGATTCGTAACACGGACGAGTCCCACGGCCTGGTCATATTCGCAGGTCAGTTAATTTCTCTCTCACCGTCACAGCTCGTGTGTGTGTGTGTGTGTGTGTGTGTGTTAAAGCAGCTGCGATGTTTCCTTCTTCAGGAAATGACACGAAAATCATGAAGAACGGAGGGAAGACCAGGTTCAAACGCACCCTGATAGACAAACTCATGAACTACATGGTCTACACGGTCAGTGAAAGGCTTTTATTTATATTTGCTGAATTGCATTATTTTTTTGATATTTGTATATTTATATTCAGTTGAGCTTGTATTTAGGTATACAAAGTGATTTCTAGAAGATTAATTCATTTATTTATAGAGAATGCACTTGTACTTATAATGCATTCATATTATTTATCTATTACTTTGTTTATAAAAAGTTTTATTAATATAATGAATGTAGAGTTTTTTAGTCTTATTTACAGTGCAATTTTCAGTAGTACATTTTATATTGTTCTTTATTTATTGAAATTATTATTTATGTTTATATTTTCACTTTTATCTGCAAGTGCATATGCAGTTTATTTATTATTTTTGTGTGTATGTTCTTTATTATGTATTTTTATTAATGGAATTAATTTTTTTTTTTTTTTACAAAGAGTGCATTTATAAAATGTATTTTTTTATTTTTTATTTTTTTTTGATAATTTAGTTTTTTTAAATTATTTATACAGAGTGCATTTATAATTATAATTATCATTTATATTTTAACTTTTTTTATATTTTTATTTATATTTTGTATTTATTTATTCTGTTTTATGTGTAGAGAGTTTAGATCTTTTTACATTTTTAATAATGTATTTTTTTTATGCATGTATACATGGAACATAATACATGGTATAGAACGTTTAATTTTTTTGTAGAATTTTATTTATTATTATTATTTATTTTTGTGCAGGTTTTGTATATTTGTTTTTATTTATATAGAGTACACTAAAAGTGTCATAATACAATGCGTTAAATCCTTTCTTCTCCTCTTGCACCCTAATATGTGAAGACAAAACCAGTCATAAGGGTCCTTTTTTGAAACTGAGATTCATACATCATCTGAAAACGGAATAAATATAAAGATACAGCTCTTTGAAGATCTCATACCTGAAAACTTTAAATACTAAGAAAATCTCCTTTTAAAATCAGTACTTGGCAATGCATATTAATATTCAAAAATCAAGTTTTAATATATTTACAGTAAGAAAATGTACTAAATATCTTCATGCAACATGATCTTTTACTTAATATCCTAATGACTTTTGGCCTAAAAGAGAAATGCATCATTTGGACCCATTCAATCTATTGCTACAAATACAGCCGTGCTATCATGACTGGTTTTGTGCTCCAGGCTCACACACATGCTCCTCTCTCTCTGGTTCTCTAGATCTTTGTGTTGTTGGTTTTGATTTGCGCCGGTCTGGCCATCGGACACACGTACTGGTACGAGAGCGTCGGCTCTAAGGCCTGGTATCTGTACGACGGTTACGACTCTACGGTCTACACTTCCTCTTACCGAGGCTTCCTCAGTTTCTGGGGCTACATCATCATCCTCAACACCATGGTGCCCATCTCTCTTTACGTGAGGTACGTCAGCAGCCTCTCGGAGCACAGCCATGCTGTTGTTCTTCACATAACTCACTGCTGCTTGTTCTCTCAGCGTGGAGGTGATCCGTCTTGGTCAGAGTAAGTTCATTAACTGGGATCTGCAGATGTACTTCGCTGAAAAAGACACGCCGGCCAAAGCCAGAACCACCACCCTGAACGAGCAGCTGGGCCAGATCGAGTACATCTTCTCTGATAAAACCGGCACGCTCACGCAGAACATCATGGCCTTCAAGAAGTGCACCATCACGGGACGCACATACGGTCAGACAAACCACCAACCTTGCCTTTAAGCGACTTTAGAAGTCCAGAAATGCTTCTTGAGGAGAACTTAATATGCCAGTTTATTAATAATCATGAGCAAATCTTGCACAACAAGACACACAATAGACAACAGTTATTTTAACTAAAGCTAAAACCATTTAATGATATATATATGTTTTAGTTAACTAATGTAATGTAGTGTTACCGGAACAACTTTTAATAATAATTTTAACATATACTATGTACTTTTTCATTATTGCTAAAAATGCATATACAGTAGACATACAAAAGCATTAAACAAAATTAATAAAAATTTAAAATTAAAATATAAAAATAAATAATAATTGGAAATATTTATAAAAACAATAATAGTAATAATTGATTCTTTTTTTTAATCATGTAAAAGTCATTTTAGTGTAATTATATAAATATTCACCTTCAGCTAAACACGATTCAGTCTTTTTACAGTGACATCGTACACTATATTTTCATGAAATGCATGTAAGAATAACTTTGATATTGAAATGAAGACTTACTGGACTGAAGCAACTTAGCTTTATTATCCAGATATCATTTTTTAGATGAAAGTGAATATGATCACCAATCTTTTAAAGGATGATCTCTCAATCATCACTGGATTGCATTGAATTATATGTTTTTATCATTTCCCATCTTACTAAGATATATTATTATTGGAGATATAGGGTGACTGCTGATATTTATAAAATTTTATTCATAGATTAATATTTTTATTTTATTTATTTTTCCTCCATATTCTCACTTTATCATACAATATGAGCCATAAAAGCCTGATTATTAGATACAAGTATAACTTTCTCTAACTACTCTGTGGCATGTCAGGCGTTACAGGGTTAAAACATGCAGTCAAGTGGAGTGAAATTTAACCACTTGTTATTGAGGTTTTATCTGTCCAACCAGTAGATGTATTTAAATCAAGTATGAAAAGAGCTGATGCATTTGGACGAGTGTCTGATCAGATACTGTATAATGCTTGGTTTATATGGTTTAGAGGTTTGTGACCAGAGCCGTGTGTGACTGTGTGACTGTGGGAGAGATTTAAGGCTTTAGTTTCACACAGGTCAGGTTTCTGACCTGGATGGGTTTAAAACACGCTGACACCTTTGACCTTGCAACAAAATAACTCAATGCCATCTGTTTTTGCTCTTGTTTTTGTTTTTTAATTACATCACATTATTAGAGGCTCTAACAGTGAGTATTAAATAAGTGAGTATTTGAGACGTCTTGTTAAGCTAAAAGGTATCTTGGGACGTCTCATCTCACGCTGTCTGCACTCAGAAGTGTGCTTTAGTGTGTTACCTAGCACTGTTTAAAGTGCTATTTTTTGCTTGAATAATTCAGTAAAGTAAATGAGCGTGATAATCTCTGTGTATCTGTAGGTGATCCCACCAGTGCAGACGGAGTGGCCTTGGAACGTGGAAGGGTACATGCAGAATCCCTTTTATTTACTTATTTATTTAATTAAAAATAGTTGATTTTATTTAATATATATATTGATATAATATATAATTTAATATAATATATTGATATTTACATGTAAATATTTTTTAAAAATATATACTGTATGTGTGTTTCT
>JAUCMT010000025.1:489810-501683 GCA_032357475.1 Enteromius thamalakanensis | reverse complement strand
ATATAAATACGTATTAACAAAAACTTCTATTTTGAATGTGATTAATTTTGATAAATTATTTGACAGTTTTTAAGATTTTATTTTTACTTATAGAGTCTAAACTAATTAATTTTGTTCTTTGAGAGTGCATTCATAAAGTATTTATTTGTAGAGTGTTAATTTATACAGTTACATTTATGTATTCATTTTAGATGATGATTGATTTTATTTATAAAGAGTATGTTTTAAGTGTTAGTTATTAATGATGTATTTCTTTTTTTTTTTACTTTTATGTAGTTTAAGCTAAAGTTATTAAATACATATATATATATATATATATATATATATAATTTTTTTAATTTTTTATAATTTTTTTTTTTTATATATTTTTTATACTTATTTTATCTTACCATTTGAACTTAACGTCTTTTTGTCAAAATGTTTGACCTGTCACTGACATTATATATTCTCTCCCATTTTCACTCAGCCTGTAGATTTTAGCTGGAATAAGTACGCCGACAAGAAGTTCCAGTTCGAAGACCCATTCCTGGTTTCCTGCATCCGTTCGAAGAAGGATTCGCAAGTGCTGGAGTTCTTCAAACTCCTGTCCTTGTGTCACACCGTCATGGTGGAGCAGAAAGGAGGTGAGGAGAGATTATTCAAAAATAAACTCTTCACACAGTATTCAAGCATGTTTGCTTTCATCTCAGAATTATTCAGCTTTCTTAATCCTGTCCCGATCCAAAAGTACAAAAAATGCATCAGATATCACTTGAAGTTAATGTATGTAGCGCATGTTTTGGTAACACTTTATCTGGATATGCTACTTTAGACATTCTGCTAATAACTACAAGTAACTACATGTCAACTAGGAGTCATGTCTGCTTAATATCTCCTAACACTTGATTCTGATGGGTGCACAACATACTGACTATCAGAAACTTTGCAAGTATATGTCAACTTATTAAACCTACCCCAACAGTCTACTCTGAGAGTAATAGACATGTAGTTGTGAATTAATGAGAATTAGTTGACATGTAATTAGTAGAATGTGTAAAGTGTACTCGAAATAAAGAGTGACCCATGTTTTCTGTGTGTTCAGATGAGCTGGTGTACCAGGCCGCGTCTCCTGATGAGGGTGCTCTGGTCACGGCCGCACGCAACTTTGGCTTCGTGTTCCTGTCCCGGACACAGGACACCATTACCATCTTGGAGATGGACCACGAGGAGACCTATGAGATGCTGGCACTGCTCGACTTTAACAGCGACCGCAAACGCATGTCCATCATCCGTGAGTGCTGCTCTTTCTGTTCTTCACTTGTCGCCGCTCGTCTGTGTCTCACTCTCGTGTGTGTGTTTGTGTGTAGTGAGGTTTCCAGATGGTAGGATCCGCCTGTACTGTAAAGGAGCGGACACTGTGATCTACGAGCGATTGGACCCCAGCACCAGTAATAAAGAAACCACGCAAGAAGCTCTGGACGTAAGTACCAATGCAATTCCTTGATTTAAATAGCACCTTATAGCAACACTACAGGTCCTGTCAAAGCACTTTACAGTATCGAATAGGAGAATAGTGTGTCAATAATGTAACGTGGCAAAATGACAATTAATAATTCATGTTAATTAGGTTCAGGATGTTATTGCAAATTAAAGTGACAGTTTGGCTCAAGAGTTTTTTCATGGCTTAATTTTTTTTCCCCCTGGAATGCAAAGTTTCTTCAGAGAATGTTTAATTTTTGAATTACTTTAAATATTATTTTTAATTAGTTTAATTTTTAAATTTATTGAATTATTTATTAATTAACACCATCAGATAGCAAAAAATATTCTCCGTATGACTGTATTAAAAGAAGAGCTATTATATTTAACTAAATCTAAAACATAAAAACAAGAAAATAAAACATAAAAAATAAATATAAAAGTTAAATCAAATATAAAACAACAAGTTGAAACTTGTTTAGAAAAAACATTTTTTTATTATTTAGTTATATCTCCAAATAAAACTGAAATAAAAATATTATAATAAAAAACACAAACTAAAATTAAAATGAGAACAGAAAAACTGGTACCAAAATAATCCTGATTTAAAGTCTCAGGAGGATTGTTTTGTGAAGAATAGACTGAAATTGATGGACGATGTCTGATTTGATGGCTTTGAAACAAATGCAAACTAAATCATTCTGGTTTCATTTTGCTACATTTGATAAATTAGAGTCAAAGGTTTTTACAGAAGGAATTTTGGATATCTCTTTTTATTTCTTTGTATTATTCTTATTATTACTCTTTTTTTAAATCAGAAAATACTGCCAAAAAAGACAATGAAGGAATAAAATCAGGAAAATTCTATCTAAACAAACCCCTCAGTGTAGAGATAAAAAATAAAACTGTAATTGTATGTGTGTGTGTGTGTGTGTGTAGCAAAAATAATTCATTTTGAGAAACTGGAATTAATATATAATATATATAAATGCAATAAGTAAGTGCAATAAGATAAACAATTCAATGTTTTAGTTCTACTTGTCTGAAAAAGCTTATTTTAGATATATATATATATAAAATGGTGCATGAAAAGCTTTTTTCTTTAGCATACGGCAGAATAGCATGCATTGTGTTGAACGGTTGTATTTTTCTTTCAGATCTTTGCGAACGAGACTCTACGAACTCTGTGTCTGTGCTATAAGGACATCAGTCAGGCCGAGTACGACGCCTGGCATCAGAAACACCAGGAAGCCAGCGTTTCGATGGTCAACCGTGAGGAGGCTCTGGACGTGGTGTACGAAGAGATCGAGAAAAACCTTCTGGTAGGGAAAAAGATCAATCCGTATCCGTTTGAGGGATGTGACTAGTCTGATCGATTGATTAACATCATCTGCCAGTGTCTTTTATACAAAGTAACTTAAAGGTTAGAATAATATAATATGCTTGAAGTTCTTTTCATGTTGATAAACTTTGATTAATAATAGTGTCAAACAATGATAGTGTTTATTAACATTTTAGCAACTCTGTGAATGTCTAATGTTCAATTGCTTTTGAGATATGTTACTGTATGTATATTAGAAAATCTTTACTTTTAATTAATTTCATTGTAAATTACCTCTACCTCTTTACCACCTAAAATGTGTTAAATGGGCTAATAAAACATTTTTACTTGCATGCTATATATAAATATATTGTATTACATTATATTATATTGCATTTATTTATTACATCAATCAGCTTGGCAGATATAGTTGTTTCTTAAATTGTGGAAAATCAGTATTAAATGTGTTAATGTTCTAATCATTTAATGATTGTAGCTACTTTAACGTGCAAATAAAAGCTTTTTTAAATGATGTATTTAGTAATGCACTTATTTGGTGCTTGTGTTTTATGACTGTGTCATTTGTTGATTGTTTCAGTTGATTGGAGCAACAGCCATCGAAGATAAACTTCAGGACGGCGTCCCAGAAACCATTGCGAAACTGGCCAAAGCTGACATCAAGATCTGGGTTCTGACCGGAGACAAGAAAGGTGAGCGATGAGTGAGAAATACTGTGTTTTTTTGAGCGAGCTAGGTTTGATTTCTAATGGCTTTGGTTGGTCTCATACTCAGAGACGGCTGAGAACATCGGCTACTCCTGCCAGCTGCTGACCGACGACATGAAGATCCACTACGGAGAGGATGTGAAGTACGTGTGCGCTGTCATCTGTAAATGTGTCAGGGGCTTGAGGATGGGCGTCCGGGTTCTGACTCTCTTGTTGTCTCTCTCTCTCTCAGTGTTCAGCTGAGGAACAGACAGACCCAAAGGCGCAGTGACCCTCAAGGACGGAATAAGAAGCTGAAGGAGCTGTTTTTCACTGAGCCTGGCAAGAACGCGCTCATCATCACCGGAGGCTGGCTGGTGCGTTCCTCAAACACTGATCCACTCACATCACCTGCACTGTGCAGGTCCTTCCTTTGACAGTGATGTAATATGTATACATTTTAAAGCTGATATTGTCTAAACTAATTTAATTTCAGCAAGCTAAATTATAAAAAAAAATTACATTATATCAGTTGATCTGGCAGATATCTGTTTCATTTGTATATTTCTTAAAATTGTAAAATTATAGTTTTCTTTTTCATGTATATTATATATTAAAATATATTAAATAGAAGCATAAAAAATAAATATATATATATAAATATATATTTAAACAATCACTAAAAATGGTGCTCAGAAAGTTTTGCATCGTCAGAAAAAAATACATTTTAATATTTACTTAGAAAACTGATATTTTAAAGTGAAATAATATTTTAAATATTTTTGAAATAATAATTTCACATAACTGCTAATTTTACTACATTAAAAAAAATCTTAAATTTACAAGGTAGTGTAATGTTTCTCCTGATATATTTTGGCTCCACAAGAATGCGCATAAATGAATCAATGGATGCATAAATGATAGAATGAACGAGCAAACAGATGAATGTATGAATCAATCAATCAGTAAATAATGCATGAATGAATGAACAGCTGAAATAATGAATCAGTGAATCATTCAGTGAATGAACCAATCAAGCAATCAGTGAATCAATCAGTGAATGAATGAATGAACAGATGAATGCATAAATGACTGAATGGATCAGTAAATCAATGCATGAATGAAAGAATGAATGAACAAACAAATGAATGAATCAAGGCGAGGCAAGTTTATTTATATAAATCAGTCAGTGAATCAATCAGTAAATTAATGAATGGATGAACAGATGAATGAATGAATAAGTGAATCAATCAGTGAATGAATGAACAGATGAATGAATCATTCAATCAATTAGTGAATGAATGCATGAATGAATGAACAGAATAATAAGTGATTCAATTAGTGAATGAATGAATGAACAAACAAATCAATCTGTTAATCAGTGAGTCAATCCGTAATTGAATGAATGAATGAACAGATGAATGAATGAATAAGTGAATCAATCAGTGAATGAATGCATAAATGAATGAATGAACAGATGAATGAATGTGAATCAATCAGTGAATGAATGAATGAACAAACAAATCAATCAGTTAATCAGTGAATCAGTCCGTAAATGAATGCATAAATGAATGAATGAACAGAAGAATTAATGTAAATCAATCAGTGAATGAATGAATGAACAAACAAATCAATCAGTTAATCAGTGAATCAGTCCGTAAATGAATGCATGAATGAATGAACAGTTGAATGAATAAGGGAATCAATCAGTAAATGAATGCATAAATGAATGAATGAATTAGGGAATGAATGAATGGTGAGTGAATGAACCAATCAGCAATCAGTGAATCAATCAGTAAATGAATGCATGACTTAATGAATGAACACATGAATGAATGTGAATCAATCAGTGAATAATTGAACAGATTAATTAATCAATCAATCAATCAATCAGTGAACGAATGAACAGATGAATCAATCAATCAATCAATCAATCAATCAGTGAATGAATGCATGAATGAATTAACAGATGAATGAATAAGTGAATCAATCAATGAATGAATAAATAAAAGTTGCAGAAACTTTGAAATTAATAGTTTGCATGGAAATACAATACATTGGCATTATCTAATAAGTTCTGTTGTCACAGAAGGCATATATTAATTGAAACTGCTTTCTTGTTTGTGTGCAGAACGAGATTCTGTACGAGAAGAAGAAGAAGCGTCGTCGTCTGCGTCTGAAGAAGCTGAGGAAGAGACACATGAACTCCAGCAGTGCTCCGGACAGCAGCCAGCCCGTGGACGACTGGGAGAAGGAGAAGAGACAGGAGGACTTCGTGGACATGGCGTGTGAATGCAGCGCGGTCATCTGCTGCCGCGTCACGCCCAAACAGAAGGCCAACGTGGTTAGCCTGGTCAAACGCTACAAGAAAGCTGTGACCCTGTCCATCGGAGACGGAGCCAACGACGTCAACATGATCAAGAGTAAGCGAGATTACACTGATTCATATTTACTATTAGCTTTGGACTTTTTAAAAAACACATTATTATTTATTTCACTTTTAGTTTGAGTTTTTAATAAGGAAAGCATACATTAAATATGTTGTTTTTGCAGCTAGCTGAAATAAGATTTTAGTTTAGCTTAGCGTAGTACAATGATTATGTGAGATACGTTTGTTTTAGTTAACCCTATAATAACCCTGATCCAGACAACATTCAGAGAATCAACTTTAAGTTCTACTTTAGAAGAACTTTAAGTTCTTTTTTAATTTAATTAAATTTTATTAAATAGTTTTTTTGGAGCTTTTAAAAAAAAGTTCAGTTTAGTTTTTTAGTGTTATTATTATTTGTCAAATAAAATTAAGGGATTTTAATAAAATACATGTTAATGTCTATACAATGTTTTATTTTATTTAAGTAGTTTTTTTTTAGCTTTTTAGATTTTAGTAATTGAAGTAAAGCAGTCTAAAAACGAGAAATGTTTTTTTCGTGTAGACATCTAGTTAACACTATTTCATTATATTCAAGTAAAATGTATATAGAGTATAGAGATATAGTATTAATTAATTGGAAGCTAACTCAAATGCTCCTGTGCAGCTGCAGACATCGGTGTGGGCATCAGCGGTCAGGAGGGGATGCAGGCCGTGATGTCCAGTGATTACGCCTTCGCTCAGTTCCGTTACCTGGAGCGCCTCCTGCTGGTTCATGGACGCTGGTCCTACATCCGAATGTGCAAATTCCTACGCTACTTCTTCTACAAGAACTTCGCCTTCACCCTGGTGCACTTCTGGTTCTCCTTCTTCAACGGCTTTTCCTCTCAGGTAAGAGACGACTTTACAGAGTTCAACATAACGTTTCAACTGGATTTAGTTTCATTTGCTTTTTACCTCAATCAAAGTGTTTTCCTATCATTGAAACACTTTCAAGCCTTTTAATAATAATAATAATAAAAATAAAATAAATACTTTTATAATAGATACATTTTACTGTGCAGTTATTTATCGTAGTAATATGTTTCTGTCTTAGAACTAATAATAATATTAATAATAATAATTATTAATAATTATAGCAAATATAATAATAATAATAATGATGATATAAATATAATAATTATTATTCTTTTAGATTTATTTCACTATGCAGTTGTTTTACAATAGTAATACATATGTGTCTTAAAAATAATAATATGCAAATATTAATCATAATAAATATATGGTAACAACAAAAGCATTATAATTATCATTGTTGTTAAAATTTTATTTTTAATATATTTTGTAGTTGTACTATAATAGTACTATAGTAGTAATAAAAACATATAATTAATATTAACAATGACAACAATAATAATAAATATGACAATAACAATATTAAAATTGTTGATGTTTAATATATATTTTTAAATATATTACTGTACTGTATTAACAATAATAATAATAGTTATTATATTTAAGAGAAATAAATATATTACTGTGTTAATACAAGGTCTACCTGCTCTAAAAAAGTACTATTTTGTAAAAAGTATATTATATATTTTACGTTTCACATCTTCATTGTAGCAAGCTTTCATTTTGGTGGAAAACTGCAGGGAACAGGTTCATGAACACTTCTTATTACAAATCGAGTGAAATGCTGTAATCTTAAAAAAACCCAAGATAAAATAATGCAAAATGTGAAAAAGTGGAGCTCTTTGTGTAATAAATGCATTTACTGCAAAAAATGTTGAGCGTTGTGTTTTTTGTAGACGGCGTATGAAGACTGGTTCATCACACTCTACAACGTCTGCTACAGCAGTCTGCCCGTCCTCCTCGTCGGTCTTCTGGATCAGGTATGGCTTCACTCCCAGCTGTAATGTGTGCTGAAGTTCTCGTCAGATCAGATCTCACACGTCTTCTCCTGCAGGATGTGAACGACAAACTGAGTCTGCGCTTCCCGAAGCTGTATCTGCCGGGACAGCAAGGAACAATGTTCAACTATAAGAACTTCTTCATCAGCTTGTTCCACGGCATCTTCACATCGCTCATGGTCTTCTTCATCCCGTACGGCGCCTTTCAGCAGACCATGGGGCAGGACGGAGAGGCTCCGTCTGATTACCAGTCCTTCGCTGTGGTGGCAGCTTCATCGCTCATCATCACCGTCAACCTGCAGGTACCGATCGCTCCATCTTCAAAGTCACACAATTTCAAACCATTAAAACGTGACGGAAGACCTCACCAGGCCCAGACTCTTGTTGTCAATCTAATGTGATGTCGTTTGTTGTCTCTCCAGATCTCGTTAAACACCTCCTACTGGACGTTCGTCAACTGTTTTGCGGTGCTGGGCAGTATAGCCATTTACTTCGGCATCATGTTTGACATCCACAGCGCAGGGATCCATGTCATTTTCCCAACCACCTTCACTTTCACAGGCGGGTGATAAACTAATAACTTCTGCTGCATATTTATCAATAATTTGACTATTTAAATTAATCTAAATCTTAATCTAAATCTAAGCTTCATTCAATAAACTAAATCTTAATTTACGAACTAAAACTATTAAAATTACGTTTATTATTTATAGAAATAATATCTATAATATATCTATAATATTTATAATATATTATATAAATAATAAACTTTAACTAAATTTCACTACTAAGTTTAGGTTGGCATAAATAACTGTAACAAGTAAATACATAAATATAAATTAAAAACAAACTAAAGCAAAAATAAAAAACAAATGAAGCTTATAAAATAATTATAATATCAAAATGACATGAAAACGATTATAAGAAAATTAAGCAAATGAAATTAAAACAAAAATAAAATGCTAGTGATATTTAAAAATATTAAGTAATTTTTAAAAACAGAAAATTAATTAAAAAGATGCTAAACAAAATGTAACTAAAATTACACAAATACACAAAATAAAATTGCTAACTAAAATTAAATACAAATAAATAAATAGTAAAATTATAAGAATATTTAAAAATAAAAACTATAGGAAATGACAAAAGCGCTAAATACAAAAACGTTAGCTATATTTAAATGAAAGCAGAAATGATTAAATGTGAAGTATTAATAAATGCTGTAATGGTGTATAAATATAAATAACTTTTAAAGAATTGACTACTCTGATGAATCTCAGACAGAGTCGTGTGTGATGGTGGTTGTTTTGACCTGCAGGCGCCGCATCTAACGCACTGAGACAGCCATATCTGTGGCTGACCATCATCCTGACAGTGGGCATCTGTCTCCTCCCCGTCATCTGCATCCAGTTCCTGTATCAGACCATCTATCCCTCGGTCGGAGACAAGGTGAGAGCCGTCCGTTATCGTCAGTGTCCAGTACAACACACACAGAGACGTCATAGCCTTGTCTTCTTCCTCCTGCAGGTCCAGAGGAACAGGAAGAAGTACGAGATGGAGAGCGAAGAGGAGGAGAGGAAGAAGAGGAAGCCGACGTTCCAGCGCGGAGGACGTTCCCGCCGCTCGGCGTACGCCTTCTCACACTCGCGGGGTTACGCTGACCTCATCGCTTCGGGACGCAGCATACGCCAGCGACCTCGAGTCCGGCCCGAGCTCAGAGAGAGCATCCGAGAGGCTCCTCAAGCCGAGAACATCTGAAAACAACCACAGCGGGCCAATAGGAAGAGGCCAAATTTCCTTAAAGGGGAGGGACCAACGAAAGAGCCAATGGGAAACAGGGACAAAGGGCTTTAAAGGGAAAGTAGCAAGTACAAGTAACTGGTTTTAACGTTGTGCACTGCGTACAACAAATTGTGTCGCCTCAGGTTTTTATTTTGTGTTTTTTTTTTTCGGAGTCACAGTTTTGTTAAATTTTTTTGTTGCATAAATGGAAAGAGAGAGAGAGTGTGTGATTGTGTGTGTCTAATCTCACCGCCGTTTAAACTTATTTTATACACTGCTGCAGATGTTTTCTTACAGGGTTTTTGGTCTTGTTTTTCATTAAAAATATTAAAACTTAAAGCAATGCGTATTTAATTTAGGATGACACTATGTACACACATATATTTTTGAGTTGCATTTTTTTTCTAGCCACCTTGACTGTGTTTTCTTGCTTTAAGTTAGCTTAAAGAATAAATAAATAAATTAAACCAATAAAAAAAAAGTAAGCTTAATTTTAAATCAATCTGTAAAATTGATATTATGTGATTTCACTTCTCGTTTAAATTCATCTGGTTTAAATAAATAAATTATTAAAATCAATAACAACAAAATGTTGAATCCTCAAACTAAATTAATTTATTTAAAAAAACAAAAGTGCAAAATATAAGTTTTATGGAATGTTTTAAACTTATTGTAAAAAAAAAAAAAAAAGTTATGTATATTCTGTATTTTGCATTATATATAAATAATACAAAATGCAGAATATATATATAAAACGTTTTTCATTTTCCTATAATATGTTATTAATTTTTTTTGAAAAACAAGGCAAAAATACTGCTTAAGAATGTGATTTTTTCGCAGTGTAGTGAAGGGTGTTGATTAGATTTGTTTTCTCTTTACTACGTTTGTAGCCGTTTGTTTAAATGTGAACTCGGTAAGGAAATATCATCTTGATTTTCAAAATACTTGTTATCCTTTTTACAAAATGTCCCAGCAAAGGGCTGAATCTCACAAACCTCACGATGAAATTCCTCACGGTTGAGTCTTTTCAGGGTGTCGGTGTCTCGTTCTCGATGATGTTCCTTATGATCCGTGAAAGAATGGATGAATCCAGAGTGCTGAAAAATCATGTTTACATTAATACTTCTGATCTCGTCCGTTCCTCCAGACCTCCACTGTCAGCGGAAATGGTTCTTGCTCAGTTTTTAGCGCAAGTCCTGTAAAACCTGCCTATAGAGGGTCATAGATTATTTTAATGCACTCCCTGTGGTGTTTTCTCTGATTTCATATTTCATTGTTGTTCTGTGAGCTCATGTTAAATGGGTCGTCTTGCCATCAGTTGCTGACAGAAATCTCTTTCTGCAGAAGAATGAAGCCTTAATGACGATTTGTTTTCTTCTGTCACGGAACTGACTTTGCACTTTGGTACAGGGACTTGGGAGGTGGACCAATCTTTCTCATTTTAACCCTAGTCACATGAGAACTGTTACAAGATTTTAAATAATCTAGCATGTTATGATATCATTTATGAGAAAACACTATATTTATTAGGCTGGTTGTTCTAAATGTGTATGTTGAATGAGCGGAAAAGGCTGATACTGGTACACAGCTCTGTGTATTGTCTGTATGTAATGTACTGTAATATACTTTGCACAAATGTCTATGAATAAAGAGTAAGATGTAGAATGTTTGACTTTGTGTCATTGTTAATAGTAAAAAAAAAAAGTTTATTGTTACTGTATGGAAAACTAAATCATAAGATTATCATTTTTCTATTTACAGTATTTTAAAGTTTATTTTTGGATTAGTTTTTGAAAAACAAAATGCCATTGCACATTCATTTATTTAATTAAAATAATACAGTAAAATTGTGAAACAATACAATTTTCTTTGTAAATATATTTAAAGATAAAGAACAGACATTGTGTAATTATTGTAGCAAAATAATATTTATTCATAGATCTTAAGAATACTTTTTCTCCACATTTAACTTTATTTATTTTATTTTATGTACATTTTTGAAATTCTATTTGTTTTCATTATTCAATTAAAATATCTACTGTATATCTCACCTAGTCTGCATTTATTAAATCAAAAATCTATTAGAAAATGTGCTTTGTTGTCTTCATCAGGTACTGTTTGATAGCAATCTTTCATTTGAAAGCTATGTTTCTAGCATTTCTGTTTTCCATTTTCATCTCAAGAACATGTAAATTACGTCCTATGCTCTCAACCTCAAATGCAGAAATGTTAATTCATGCGTTTATGACTTCGAGGTTAGATTATTGTAATGCTTTACTGGGTGGTTGTTCTGCACGCTTGATAAATAGACTACAGCTGGTTCAAAA
>JAUCMT010000025.1:473005-488173 GCA_032357475.1 Enteromius thamalakanensis | reverse complement strand
ACATATTGTAATACCTATGTCATACCCATGTCATTATACAAATTTGTGTCCTCATAAACCACATAAACCCGCACACATATACATAAAAACATGTATTATGCTGCTTCTATTAATTAAATTATATTTACTTTCCAGAAAGAAGACAATTAGATCTTAATGCATTATATTGATATACGTCTTTTTTTTGGTTGGAAAAAATGATTATGGAAGGCATCTACATCAGTGGGTTTCTTTAGGTGTGTGAGATACAAAGCGGTGATCTCAGCTGAAGGTGTTCCTTGGAAGTTCACGTTATCGTTTTTGATCAAAACAGACTTAATATGAACCAGGATGTTTAACCAAAACCTGCTTTATGGCAGCTTTGGAGGAACAATTTCACAATCCACATCAGGAAATGTGAAACGCTGGCATGCCAACAATGTGTGTGTAAAGGGTGTATCCTTAACAAAGAGGTGTGTGTGTGTGTGTAGGACTCTACATGTCTACTCATCAAACCCGTTTTATGTGTGTTTTTCTCTTCCAAAGTGTATAGTGTAGTATTTAGGTGGCTGAAAAACAGGCCTCATTATTCAAACTGATAAAAAAACTTACCTGTCCCATAATCCTCCAGGTTTTGCTCGGCTGATGATGAGGCTCTGAGGAAGTCTCTGGTGGTTTCCGGGGGCGATGGGTGCAAACACCAGTCAGGTGAGCGACCTGTCAGAGAGCCAGAGCATCCGCACTCTGATTGGTCCAGACTCCATTTCAGAGAACGAGCCCTTCTGGAACCAGCTGATCTCATTCACCTTCACCAGCCCCACCTGCAGGTGAGACGCTGCTCAGACCCCCATCACGGGTGTCCCACACAGTTACATTCATTCAGACGCAAACATGTCACCTTTTAGTGAAAATCTGCTGCTCTGCCTCAGATAAAGGTCGTTTATTTTGTTTGGGAAGATTTGTAATTTATTATTAAGGTTATGGTTGTTCTAAATAAATGTACTATTGCTGTACGATATATTGCATGTGTTGCTTGTCGGTGAACTATGGCTCTGTGTGTTAAAAGCTGCCCCATCTGAAAGCAGGTGATGGAAATGTATTAATAGTCACAGAACCTGCTTTACTATTGCATGCAATATAATGCTTAAATATAATAATAAAAAATGTATTTGTGCAGTCAAATGATTCAGATGACTGATTAATCGCATCCAAATTAAGTTTTCGTATGTGTTATACATAAATACACACATTCATGTGGGTCAAAGATGAAGAAAGGGTTAAATTTTTTGTTGTTTTTCTACCCCCAAAATCAAAAGGTTTTAATTAATTGCAATTTTTGTTTGTTTTTCTGAACCAAAAATAAAAATCACACACCATGACACATTATAAGATTATTTCCTTTCACCCCAAATACTAATTAGTTGTAATTTCCCCCTATAATAGGTTTTGCGCATTTGTCTTTACAATTAGTTTTTACTTATTTAAAACACAATAAAATGTAAGATGTGTCCTTATTCTTTTATATACTTTGTTTAGTGAAATTGAACGGGTTCCATAAAAACACACACAATGACTGTGGCTTGAGAAAATAAAGAGGGCATTTTTAACTGCTTAAAAAAGATATAAAGCAGTCTAAGTTCATCTTCTGCTCTCTCAGTGTCTCGGACACTAGAGGGAGACATCTCACATCACAAACACTAGTTCACCTGTTCATGTTGATTGAGTGTTTGCTCAAATATGATTGAAAGGCACATGTTTCATGTCATTTCCATGTTTGTGTTGTTAAGAGCTATTAGATGTGTAATGCTGTTCTCATTAGTTTAACATATTGAACAAATGTAGGCGATACACTCAAAAACAAATAGTTATCGCTTTGCATCACATTGATACATTGAAGTTGTTTTCTAAAATGTTAGGTTTAGATATGCAAATGATTCAGTTGAAATAAGCACCATTTGCATACATTTACACTACAAAAAAGTTCATGTTTTAATTTTTTTGACATTAGAGTCAAAAGGTTTTACACCTCTCATTTTTATCACTCCTTAATTCAGAAAATGCTTTGAATGGACAGAAAACACTATACTTAAAATACTTATTAAAATATTGCATGTAATCAAGCTAATTAGATATATGAACAAATCAATCTGTAAAAACCTTCAATATATAAACGGGAATAAAAATTTGAAGTTTCTGCCGTGTGTCAGTGCTACAGTGTAGGAGGAAAAAACTCCTTAAAAAATAAATCAAATCTACTGACAAAGATGGATAAAGTGCTAGAAATGAAACGCTTAACAGTGTCTTTAGGATGTTTTCTTTCTAACAGTCTGAAAAAACACTTCACATCATATCAGACATAACCTGTTGTTATTCAGTTGATTGCTGAATAAAGTAACTTCTTTGAATAGTGTATCTGTGCCCTACATTTTGCATGCATGTAACATGTATAGAGCTAAAATAATGACCTTTATTATTAATTATTGATAATATTATCAGATGGCTGTTCTAACTGCAGTAAGCGAGGTCTTTCACACTCACATCCCTTGACGGTGTGAAAGTCAGTGTGAACAGTGCTCTGATATCTCTCTCATCGGATGGTTTTCTCTCTCTCTGTGTTTGCAGTGCTGATGCTAAACTCCTGGAGGAGGCAGTCGTCCCGCTGGCCAAGACTTTGAGTATGTGTGTTTTGTATAATTTACTGCCGTTTCGTTACAGCCGTCTGCACAAAGAGACGCAACGCTGTCTCAAACCCACTGTCTTGTGAAATAAAGGTCTGTAATTTCAGACTCATGAAGCCACATGATTTAAAACGATCCCTGTTTTTATACTGCACTGTATGTAATTAATTGTTGAAGCCGTTTTTTAGTCCTTCTGTTGATCTGGTTAAGTAGCTCTTATCATGAACAGTCCTAAAGATGGGAAGCGATGTTTGGTGTGTTTGATCATCTGTCTGTGTCTCTTATAGTTCAGAACAACCCCAGGTCTGGGAACTTCGGGGCGTTGGTGAGAGTTTTTCTCAGCAGAACCAAAGAACTGAAGATTTCCACAGAATGCCAAGAGTAAGTGAGATACGTCTGCAGTAATGTGTGCATATGAGAACTGCATGCATTTTCAAATCTTCATAAAAGCTAAATAACAGCATCCGAAATGTCTTGTGTGAAAGCTGCAGTTTCTAATGAACCCTTTTCTCCATGTGTTTCGTTGTAAATCTAGTACAAATATGCTTAAAGTATTTTTAATGTACGTTTATAGCACTATGCTTGGTTTTATTATCTTGGCATTAAATTACTGCAAACTAGTTAAAGCTGCTGACATCTTTCTCTCTTCCGACCACCTTAATCAATATTTTTCCCCCTCTTTTGAAAGTCATAGAAATGCTATCATGTCTTTTTTTCCAGACTAAACTAAATACTAGTAAGAAAAGCTTATTTTGTAAATAGCTGTTCGAATGTATTCGAATTAACATTTATTTATTTACATAATAAGAAAATCAAGAAAAATTAAGAAAAAACACACTGGTAGCAATGCATCTTAATACATAATCACTTTAACGATTTTATGTGCACATAATGGGTTTGGAGATTTGTTTGTGTTTCTCAGAAGGTCTTTGTGATTTTGAGAAAGAGCATCTTTTCCCACACAGGCTGTCCATGACATTCACTAGTCACTGTACTGTTAGGATGCTTTCTGATATGATTTTCCCATGGGAATAGCAGTGGTGCAGCCCATGGCGTCACACATACACACCACCAGAGCTGATGTTTGTGCTCAAAGTGTTGCTGGAGCATAAATCCAAGGCAGGGAGTGACCCAGCGCACGCATGTGAACCCTCAGCATGAGAGAATATTTATGATCTGCTCTCATCACGCTTCTGATTCAGACTCGGCTGAAGCACTCCAAAAAATATTAAAGCCCAAAAATAAGATTTATGTATTTGAACTGCATACAAGATTTCTGATCATTAGGATTACAGTTTCAAAAAACTAATGAACCTGATGAAATGCATATTTGTCAGTCATATATAATGAAATGGGTAAGATTTCTGTCTATTTTAATTACACAATAACCAGAATTATAGGAAATGTTTTTCCTCAAAGTAAAAAAATAGAGTTTCTTCTGCAAAAGTATTAGAATTTGTTTTAACTTAAACATATAACAAATATTTATGTAAAAAATAATTTAATTATTTTTAATTAACTGTTATTATTTTAATTATTATTATTCATTTTTTTTTTTCACTGAAATATTGTTATTAAGACTTGTTTTCACAATTAACAAATGTTTGCATATTCTAAGCAATTATAATGTAAGTTTGAAAACATGATTCTTTTAATAAAATAAAAAAAAATGCAAATAGATAAAAATAAACAAAAATGCATAAAAATACGTTCATAATTTAAAATGAGTCCCCAATTTGGATGAATTTTTTTCTTCTATACATAAATTGTAAATTTCTGATTTTTGCGTGCTCATAGCTGCTTGCGGTTGCTGCAGCAGCCTGACAGTCTGTATGGGTGTTGCTTTAGTAAAGGATGATTCAAAACCACTGACAGGGTGAAGCCATGTGTGTTTTGAACACAAACCGCAGGGTGAAGTCCTGGCCTGTGTGTGTGTGTGTGTGTGTGTGTGTGTGTAAGATGTTCAGCCACAGTTCACAGGCTGCTGTAGGTCCGTAATGATCTGTGCCTCTCTCTCTTTCTCTCTTTAGTCAGTTGTTCATCTGGCAGGCCCATAATGCTTTGTTCCTGGTGCGCTGTTTGCTGAAGGTCTTCATCAGGGAGATGAATGAAGAAGAG
The DNA here is from genome assembly GCA_032357475.1 of Enteromius thamalakanensis. Taxonomy (NCBI): domain Eukaryota; kingdom Metazoa; phylum Chordata; class Actinopteri; order Cypriniformes; family Cyprinidae; genus Enteromius; species Enteromius thamalakanensis. Next base: position 483,398 of record JAUCMT010000025.1, on the reverse strand, counting down.
CTGCACTTACAGTTCTCCTACCAGGAGAGGGCGCCGGGAACCTATGGTATAGCACACACACAAATGAATTACTATCACTATATTATTTCAGGTACACACACAGACACATTTAGATGATATAGAATTCTATTCTCATTATGGTCACACTTTACACAAGCTAACAATGAGTAATAATGTTTTATGGAATTTATTAATATTTGTTGATGTTAAGTTTATGAAAATACAAATTTTTATTGTTTGATAATACATTTATGTTTGCAGATGTTACAAGATTTGTCAAATTAACAAACTTAAGTATTAAAGTATAAGTATTTAGTAAAGCTAGTTATAATTACTCCAAACTTTTAACCTTGTTAATATGTTTAATGTGAAATAACACACATCAGTGTCATTTTAATGTTATTTATTTATTCAATTATAGATTTTAGCCTTATTTTTAATTTAGTTTAAAAGTGCTTTTCATTTTAAATAAAACTTTTAAATATTTTGTTGTTCTTTTGTCAGTTTTTATTATAATTGTTTTTATATTACTATTCTTTTAGGCTTAATTAAGTTTAATTTTTAAGTTCATTTTTTAATTATTTGAAGTACTTTTTTAAATGTTCTAATGTTTCTTTCAGCATTTTTGTAATGAGCTAAAATGTTTTTAATGATAAAATCAGTTAATGATCATAACCCTGACACAGATTTCCAGTGTTCAACATTTAGATCAAGTTAGTGTTTTGAAGGTCTTTTCAGCATCAGAGTAAGACATGCAGGCCTGATGTTGTTTCTTCTCCAGTGTCATCAATAACAATTACCAAAAGGCAAAAATAATACAGCTCTTTCAACATTAGAGCATTTGAGTGAGGTAAAGAATCTCATGTTTTTTGATGTCGCAATCCTCAAAGCAGGCACATCTGAGCATAAATGTCATCTCTGACCAATCAGAATGAGCATCGTACCTAAAGTAACTTCTCAGAGACTATATTTACATTACTGACGTGTGTTTGCAGACTCCATCTGTGAGGATCTTCTGGAGGAGCTGGTGTGTAATTTGGTGCATCTCATCGTGGAAGTGCCGCTTCTGTGAGTACTGGAGAAGAACTGTTTCTGTTTGTTTTGTTCTGGATTTATCTGTCTTGCTAAGCGATAAAGTATGTCTCAGTGTGAGAAGTGTGTTATTGTCGTGAAATGTGACGGGTCTCTCACGTACAGCCTGTGAAGGTCAGCTCTGACTCAGACAGTGAGGTGTCACTGTCATTTGCACACACAAATATATGTCCAAGAAGTTATATCTAGTACTGTTACTGGAACCCAGAAAGGAAAATGTCTTCACCCTCAGGCCATCCAAGATGTAAATAAGTTTGTTTCTTCATCAAATTTGGAGAAATGTAGCATTGTATCATTCGCTCAGCAATGGATGCTCTGCAGTGAATGGGTGCCGTCAGAATGAGTCACAATAATCCACACCACTCCAGTCCATCAGTTAATGTCTGGAGAAGACACAAATGTTGTTTAACCTTCAGACCGTTGCTTCCAGCTAAAATACATGTTTCTCCAGGGATGAGGTCTTGTTTAAATCAGGAGAGTCAGCACAGATCAAACACCATTAACAAGCCAAAACAGCTCGAAACAAATATGTGAAACAACAGGGGATGGACATTTTTATGGAGCAAGCGTTATTGTGGATTATGCATTTGTGACCCAGGACCACAAAACCAAAAAACCAAAAAAATTTTTAAAATTGAGATTCATGCATCGTCTGAAAGCTGAACGAATAAGCTGGGACAGCAGGACAATATTTAGCTTTGATACTGTTATTTGAAAATCTGGGATCTAAGGGTGCAAAAAAATTTTAATACTGAGAAAATCACCTTTAAAGTTAAAGAAACAAACTCATACACATCTTGGATGGCCTGAGGGGGAGTAAACGCTGAGCAACTTTTAATTTTTGGGTGCAATATTCCTTTAAAATAATGTTTTCTTCTTGTTGCCAAACATGCAATTTTTTCCACGCTCCCTTTCCGTTTTTCGGAAGTCGCAGCTGTTTCTCCGCTGTCCCTGAGCGCCATGTGTCTCGCCAGACCTCTGTGTGACCCCCTGTCATTTACACACCTGAGTGGAGGACACCTTCATGCATGAAGCCATGATTTATTGAGTGACGCCCCTTCACACACACATAAACACAATTATTCAGCTCTCCTTCTGCGTAGTTCTAGTGTTTTTATGTATTTAAAGGACAGATTGATTTATCTGTCGATCTGTTTGTCATGTTCTAGAGTGTCCTTGTGTTCCTCCCAAAAGCCTATTAAAGACAGATGAGCTGCGCGATGCTGATGTGGAAAAAAAACATTGATGGGTGTGTGAATGTGTAGCTCATCAATTACTGTAAATGATCCCTGTTTACCTTATTAATACACGTTTGTGATCTCAAAGCAAGATTTATGAACACAGCAATTAAAAACACATCATTAATGCTTTTTAAAACTGATCGTTCAAATCGGTTAGTGTACTCGTATTAAGTTGGCAGGACATAAAGGTTTGTTTTTAAACTGTCTAGATCAATAATAATGCCAGGTATTGAGGTAACCAAATTAAGTCATAAAAAAGAGATCACCACCTGTGTCAGACAATGTTTAAATATTTCAGTTTAGTTTATATTAATTTAATTATTTTCCTTTTTTTTTTATATTTATTTAATATTTAATTTTAATATTTATATTATATTTACATTTATTATATTTATTTATTATTATTAATAATAATAAATTATTAATTAATATTTGTTTATTCGTTAAATTTATTGTAAATTATTTTATATTATTTTTTTTTATATTTCATTTAATTTATTTTAATATTTAATATTATATTTACATTATATTATATTTGTATTTAATTTATTAAAATAATTTTACATGCTTCAGTTTCCTGTATTGTATAACACATCATTAATTAATTAATATTTAATAATTATTTATTTATATATTTTTCTGTACATCTTGTGGCAAAGGTCACCTAGGTATATCAGAGATTTGTATGTAAGGCACACAAAAATAATTATTTATTAAATATTTGTACGTTACATTGTTGTTGTTTCCAAGATCAGTAAGACTTTACAGTAAGGTGTCATTTGTTAACATGTATTAATAAACAATGAACATTAATTAAGATTAATAAATGCTGCAGAAGTATTGTTCATTCTTAGTTTGTTAACTAATGTTGACAAATGCACCTTATGGTAAAGTGTTAGTCCAGATTCTTATAGAAGAAACTGTAAGTTAACTACAAAAATGATAGATTATATAAAAAAGAGATGATCATCAGTGTGCGTACAGATGATCTAGACAAATGAAGAGGCTGAGTTTGCAAATCAGAAAGCCTTGAGAACTAATGGAGAAGGTAAGGAACGTCACGGTTTAAGCGGCTTTGCATTGAAGTGTGTTATTTGTGCTTGATCTCATGTGTGAGTGGATTGCATCACAGTTGTATTGTAACAGAGCTCAGTCTGCTGTTGTTGTCCCGTGTCTGTTTTTGTTGCCGTTTGTCTGGTTTCCTTGCTACGTGCTGACTGAGAGAAGTCAGGCGCGGGTCACATTCAGAGCCCCGGCTCGCTGGTTCCTATGTGATTCTGGAGCCGGAGACAGGATTCTTATCACGCTGTTGTGAAGGATATCGCTCAAATTACCACACAGATCAAAACAAGAAATAATAGAGCTGCAGAGTTACAGTACAGTACAGCGTTTGTGATCAACCAGAAACCCCGTATGACACACAGTAGCTGCGTACAGTGACAGCATACAATGAAAGGATGTAAATTAATCATAAAGGAAGTCCATGTGATGAAGGACCAGCTGAAATTTAAGGCTCGCAATTTTGCATTTCATCTCTTTCCAATGCAAACCATATACGGTTTCGTATGGATAAAATTCTGTTATGGTGACTAATCATGTTATTTTCAATCAACTGTGATAAAGATTGATTATGAGAAATGTTTTTTTGTGCTTTTGGTGATGTGTGTTAGTCATTTGACTATTCACTACAAAACATTTGCGGGCCCAGGCTGTTAGAAATCATCAATCTCTACCAAGTTCTGTCGCAATAGACCTATTATCCATATTTGTCATCCTTACTGTGTTTATTACATTTTTTGTGGTAAAGTCATCTCAATTTAGTACATTTGACCTTGTTTGAGTCGGTTACTCAGTATTCAGATTTTCTCTCAAAGAGTCCATATTTTAAACATGAAAACGTCAAGTCCTACTCAAAATTATCAGAAAGCAAAATGCATTTCATTTTCAGGGTACATACAGTACTTACCTTGCTTTGCAATAAGTTGAACATACTCAGAACAATTCAGAGCATTAAAATAATATCAGAACAAAAGCATTAGTTATGATTTAATGTGTTGTTTGGCCCATTGTGGAGTTTGGTTGTTTTATATACGAAACAGAATCCAGCAGTAAACACTGCATGTGTTTGTGTTAATGTGCCGGCCTGTGTGTGTGTGTGTGTGTGTGTGTGTGTGTGTGTGCGTCTAAAAAGTGAAAGGGAATCATGCCAAGTGACATCACAGAACTGGGAAGTGGAAGTGAAGTGAGAAATCTTAAGGAAGGAAATAAGGGACAATAGAAAGAAAGAGATTGTTCTATTGATGTTGTGTGTGTGTGTGTGTGTGTTTGGAGAATGAGAGGGCCAATGAGTTCACTTCAGGAGTTTGCTATTTTGTGAATGTGATAGATAATATTATGATCTGACTAAGTCATATTTCACAATTTTTCATTAAACTTAAACAGTGCCACACTGTATAACATTTTATTGGTAATGAACTCTTTCATTTGAGTGCATTTAAAATACATTCATTTTTATATATTTATTTTTTTATATATTTGTTGTGTTTTTCTTTTTCTTATGGGGGTTGATATTTCAGTTTAGTACTTTTAATTTTAATTTGTCTTTTTGTGCCTTATTTTTTGTCTCTTTTTGCTTTGTTTATTATTTGTAAATGTTTTTATTATTATTATTATTATTATTATTATTATTATATTGCTTGATTTTTTTTTTTTTTGTTTAGTTAATTTTTTGGATTAGGTTTGGTCTTTTAATACTCTCATTAATATATTATTGTTAGTTATATCAAACAATTAATTCCGATTTATTATATATGTGTGTATATTGTACCTTTATTATTTCTATATAAATTCAAACACATACAGTATATATTTAAGACAAATTATATGAATATAAATATATGCATGTAAATACATCTAAATGTTTAAAAAAAAATATATATATATATATATACACACAATAAATATACATAGTACACAAGCATATATTATGCGGTAATCACAATCAATCATTTGGCAGCTCTAATAATTATGTTGTTTATTGATCTTTGTCTTTTGCAGATGTGCAAATGTGAAAAAACCATTGTAAAACCATAGTATATCACAGCACTGATTGGCTCATTAACATAAATGTCTATATTAATGCTGGTCATGTGTCCGTTTCCATAGTGACATCACCTACAACATCCTGTTCGAGGCTGTGACCACGCTTCTAGTGCTGCTGTCCTATCAGCTCTTCCAAAAAGAGGTTCTGAGGGAGGGGCTTATTTACGGCTACCTGACCAGAGGACGATGGTGAGCAAAAAAACATGTTGGATTTAAACATCCCTATAGCTTTAACCCACACATGCATTGGACTGCAGTAGTTAAACTAGTGGCAATACACTCGACACGACTGAATATATGAATCGAACTGAGTTCCAGCGACGCATCATATACTTACTTACTTTTGAAGCAGAGCCAATACAAGTGAAAAGTTGTTGCCTACCGCAGTGTTTTATTCTTATGAAGTTTGTCCCAGTGTGATATCGTGGCCCCTGACCGGCATTAACAGAAGGACGACTGTCAAGCGCTGCCATTTCATATGCAAATGAGGGTGTTCATTAATTCACCAGATGCTCTTGTCTGGAGCTTTGCTTGAGTTCACCCGGAGGGCTCGTTTGCATCGCACCAGTGATACTGAGCTTTTAAAGTTCCCTCATTAGCTCTTCAGCACTGCAGCTGAGCTTGCACGTCTGAGGTCGTTAACGAACACTCGTCAAACCTTGCCGGTGTTTTCAGGACTGAGACGGACTCAAGTACATAAAAGAAGAGACATCTAGGGACATATATAGCAAAACTAGTAGCTCAATCATAAAGTTGCCCTATTTTACATTTTTGAAATAGTTGTCATATGCTCCTGTGATCTAATCAATACCAAGTTGTGTAAACCCTCTGCTCTTTTAAATGTCAAAAGTGAGCTAAATCAAAATAACATTTATGCTAATTGAAAAAAGTCAATTATGTAAGAATAGCAAGATTTTCTGCAGTACAGCACAGTGAGTATAAATGAGCATTTTTATTAAATGGATGCTGCCTTATTGGTTCAGTAAAGCCCTGAAAACAAATGCCTTTCCAATCTGATAAGTTTTAGTGTAAATAGATACTCCATTATTTATTTACTCACTTTGGAATAAACTTCATAAGTTGACCGTCATAAAATATACACAAACATCACTTTTAAATACAGATTCTGTTTACTTTGGCAATAAGCATACATATAATAAACCAAACTTTTGTAGAAAAGAGGCATGTTTGCGTTATTTGTATGCTATTATTGTAGAATTTATTCATATTTTTAACTTAAAGTTTTTATTATTTTAGTTTTATAAAAAAAAAAAAAGTGCTTTAGTATTTTTATTATTTTTTTTTAAATATTTTTATTTAGCTTTAATTTATTTATTTGTTATTATTTTTAAATTATAAAAATTTGATTAAACTTGTTTCGGTTAAAATGCTAAGGCAATTTTCTAAATCTGTTTTTAAAGTTAGGGTTAAGTTCATTTGGGTTAGAGTTTTATATTTATAATCTATTTTATTACAGCATTTTCTGAAATAATGAACATATAACAATATAATTGTTTTTCTAAGTTATAGTTTTAGGTACTACGTGCAACAGTTGATTGTATGTTTACTTATTCTCTCTCTTTCTTTGTCTGTAGTCTGTCTCTGACGAGTCGTCTGGTGAAGACGCTGCTGTATAACTTCATCAGACAGGAGAAGTGTCCTCCAGCCACACATTTGCTGCAGACACAGTCGGACGGAGGAGGTCTGCTGTACGGACTTGCATCAGGAGTCGCCAGTGAGTTTAATGCACCACATCTGATGCATCTTGAGATTTTTACCAGATTTGATCAAATCATTCAGATCTGAATGAACTGATTCACTTAAAAAGATTCATTTTTGAGGTGACTGTTCCTTCAGCGGTGTATATAAACACTGGAGTTCACACACCGGCTCTGGTGTTTGTTGGTTACAGCTGAAATGATGTCCGTGTTGTAAGATGAATGTCCGGGTCTGTAGAGGTTGAACGGGGTCTGATTACTCTTTCGGATCATAATATTTGTTTTGGTTGTAAATAAACCCTTCAGTCCAGTTTCTCCTGAATTTGCATGTGAAAAATCCTCACATGCACCTGATTCACGTGCCCATCTTGCCTTTTATCACTCTAAAAATGTTTTTCAAACAAGCTTTTGTTTGAAAGGACTGTCAGAAACAAAACCCAAAGCATGTGTTTGCTTTGTGTGTTATTGACAGTTGTGTCTCTCTGTCTGTCTGGTGTCTGGTTTGCTCAGACGTGTCAGCAGAAGTACACACACACACGTTTCATTGTATGTACTCAACTCTTGTCTTGATCATTTACTTAATATTGAGTTACACACTCTGAATTAAGCAATTATCCATCTCTCACACACACACACACACACACACACACAAGACTTGTCCGTCACCAGACATACATTCACGTCTGTCTCACTGTGACTAATCTCACACTCGATTGTGAATCATTTATATATATATATATATATAAATATATATTATTTTTATATTATTTATTCAAGACACATGAATGGAACCCATGTTTTTCATATAATTTGTCAAAATTGTTCTTGTGTTCCAGCAATAAGCATATGCTATACTACCGATAAACAAAATGATTACACAAACTGTACTGTACTGTACAAAAACTGAAATGAAACCAAAAGCAAAAAAGCTGTTTATAAAGTGATCCAGAGTAAATATGGTTTTAAATTTTAAAATTAGGTTTTGTTTCATTTTTAGTTGGTTTTTCCAGTTTAGTTTTTTTTTTTTTTGACTAGTTTTTATTTTTTTCAATAGGTTTTTGTGTGTGTAATATTTAATACCTTCACACTTAACTGATTGAAAAGAATTTAAATAACAAATACAAAATAAATATTAAATAAAATAAAGAGTGAGTCCTATTTAAAAATATGTATTAAACTTGAATTGAATTTGAAATTAAACTAAAATTGAAAAAAAAAATTCATAACATGAAAACATGTAAGATATGTACTGTATGTGTATGTATATAGTATTGGATATTTAATTATTATTATTTTTTTCCTATGCTGCTTTTTAAGTGTCTATGAAATATTAAATAGTATAGAACTTAAATGAATGCTAAAATATGCTAATTCATTAATTGTAATAACATTTTACTACAGTTAAATAAAAACGATGTACTACCTAAACTGAAACAAGAAAACCACCGCATTTAATAAAAAGTTAACTGAAAGTATTCCAGCCACTGCTGAATTCAAATGAAAACTAACCATGAGTTCTAGTAAATGATTCCGATCTCATCTGAAAGTGGTCTCTTTCACTGAGACAGACACAGTTAGTCAGAAGTGTGATTAGAGTCTAGAACTCCATGTATCATCGACTGACACCCCACTGCCCAAAAGATACAAAATGAGCTTGTTAACAGCTGTGAGTCAGTGCCAAGATGACGTCCCAATGTGTGTGTGGAATCCAGACAGTGTGTCTTCATTGTCTGACGGGTAAATCAGGCCGGCTAAATGGAGACACAAGCCTTGTGTGTCAGTCCCGTCAGCCACAGGAGGAATTCTGGGCCTGATCCTGTTTCCGCTGCTGCGGGATGGAAAGATTCAGGCGGGATTAGAATTCGTCACTCTGGAATTACACGAGCCGGAAAGCCTTCAGGATCACATTAATATTAGCTCCACTTAACCGTTTACGATGTTTTCAGTGACATTTCATTCGCTCGCGGTGATAAACGTACCGCTGTTGTCTGAGAAACAGCTTATGGTCATTTTGCTAAATTTTGAGTTGCTCTAGAAACTAAACCTCATTTTGCCTGTATATTAAAAACACTCAATCTGAATTTATTATTGAAGGTCGAGCATTTTTTTGGCTGTCGGTTCATGTCTATTAGGCCAAACTTCCTGTTTCGATAGGAAATCCGTCAACGCAGTTGTGCTCAACAGCACAGTTCATCAGCGCCTATGTGTTTTTAATGGATTAATCGATGCATACTCATACGTGTTAGCAGGTTCGAGAGCTACGTCACACCAAACCACCCCAAAAAAGAGATGAATGATAGTATTTAGAGAGCAGTGCTCGCTGGGAAACAGTTGTGCTTCATAAATCAGGGCGGTGATCTGTGTGAAGCTGGCGTGTTGATGTTTCCCTGAGCCGCTGGGAGATCCTGGAGTCTCTGTGTTTCCCTGGGCTGGGCTACTGAATGTCTCTTATGATTGTCTGTAATCTGTCTCCTCTGTGAGACAGGCATCACCAAAACAAGTTCAGATCCCATTTCACACCAAATCAGAAGAAAAAGAGACATCAAATTATATTTGACATTAGAAAATTATGCCTTTTAGGGCCATAAGTATGCATTGTTTCCATGACAGTTTACCAGTAATTCTCATTTAATATTGTCTGGTCGTTTTACATATAATAAATAATTATAGTTTTGAATTTATTAAACATTTTCATTTTTAGAAGGCAAAAATTTGATGTATACTTTAATTAATAAATTTTGTCTAGTTAGATTTCGTTTCATTATTTAATTATTTTATTTATCAGTTGGGAAAATCGCATTTAATTTCAGATTATTAAAAAATGCCTCAATGCTTTCAAAGGAGATTCACTATTTTTATTTAAATTAAATACGAATAACAGAATGAACATTAAGTAGATGAGATTCCTAATTTATTCCAGATTTAAACTGTTTCCTGTACACGTAGTGTAATACCTCGGTACATCTGAAGTGTTCTGATGTTGTATTGTGTTCGATCCACAGCTCTGTTAACCATCCGTGATAAACACTTCGGCACTGCATTCGTTTAATAGTTATTGAACTTGCATCTGGCATTAACAGAATCCTGCTATTGTGTGTTTGTGCTGTGTAAGTCTCAAGGCCGTCACTGTGTCTGCGTTCAGGATTAGTATTGTCTCGGCTCAGACGAGAGAGAGAGAGAGAGAGAGAGAGAGAGAGAGAGAGAGAGAGAGAGAGAGAGAGAGAGAGAGAGAGAGAGAGA
>JAUCMT010000025.1:459442-472905 GCA_032357475.1 Enteromius thamalakanensis | reverse complement strand
TAATAGAAAAGAGATGATAATAGCATGGATGAAAATAAACAAATGGCAATATGAATAATATTAGTAGTATAGTAGTACAAGTTGCAAAAATACTAAGAAATAAAGACAGCGATGTAACAGCAAGAGAAAAAATAAACAAATAAATAAAATAATAATAATAATAACAACACTAAGATTATTTATTTATTTGTTTGTTTTTTTTCCCTTTCTTTGAGTAATATATAGTAAGTGTAATAATAGTTCTCATACTAATAATAATAACAATAATAATAATATTAATAATAATCGTATATATATATATATATACATATACATACATATATATATATACATACATAAATACATACATACATACATACATACATACACATTAATAATAATACTAAAGATGGTGGTGATAACAATATTCTGTGATGACGGCAGCAGTAATTTCATGAAAAGGTAACCGTGATATTGATGATAGTAATATTAATTCCAAAAATATTAGTAAAAGAAAATAACTATATATACATATATTTATATACATACATACATATACATACACACATACACACATATACACATACATAAATACATGCACACAGTTCATAGTATATTTATCTATATCCAACACATACCACATCAATCAATCCTCACATCAGTTTCAATGTTTAAGATTCCTCTTCTCCGCGTTCACGGTAGGAATGCAATATGTATATGTGTGCATACTTAAGTTGATGTGGTGCATTAAAAGCAGGGTGAAGTGCATTAAAATCAAAATGCGGAGACTTAAAAGCATGTGGTATATGTTGGTTACACATCCCAATAATCATTATTATTATTTATGTACTTTATTTATTTTATCATTATTATTATTATTATTTTTCTTTCTTCTTCCTTTTCTTTTCCTTATATAAGCATATATAAACATACATATATATACACATATATACATACACACATACATACATATATACATATACATACATACATATACATATATATATACATACATATACACATATATATACATATATATACACATACATATATACACATACCTACACATACATACATACACACATATACACATACACACATACATACATACATACACACATATTCGTATATTTTAATGATATATACTTTGTATCATAATCTTCATTAAACTGTTACCGTCCTTAAACAAAATACTATAATATCAACACCATCTTATTACTGTTTAATGTTTCAATTATATTAATAATGATAATAGTAATAATAATAGTAATAATGATGATGAAAAGCCACTTCCATGTTTTCTGATGTTTCCTTCAGACTTTATAATAAGTAATGCATCAGATGCCGCTGGGTTTGAATGGACATGTTCAGAGAGAAATCCACAGGGACTTTTACAGGAGTGTGTGTGGAAGCTAGAGGCAGCATTTGTCACCCTCAGCTGCCTGTTTATGTACTGACAGCGTTAGTGGCATGGAAAACCCCTCTGTCTGTGTGTGTGTTCTCAGCTCTGCTGGATGGCAGCCACGATGTCTTCATTTATCTGAGGCTCTGTTAACACAGCTCACAATAACAACCCCAGGACACACACACACACACAGACCCCAGAGAAAGTAAAAGAGAGTGAAGACGCATCACACTTGGTGTAGATTGTGTTTTTAGTGAATATACTGTAGCTATCAAAACTGTGCATAATTTATATTTAATAAGCAAATATTTATACTCAGCATTTTTGAATTAATATTATTAATATTTATTACCTAGTAATTTTTTTTATTAATTAATATGAATTAATTTCTAAATCGTATAAAGGATAATGCATCAGTTTTTTCCTGTTATTTAGTATTGGAGGATATATCATGCATTATACATTGTAATGCAATTATCAAATCCTAAAATGTCATGAATTGGACCACATATAATATGAAAGCCAAAACAAAAATGCTTTAATAAATCATAGTAGACATGAGATAAAAACTTGTGCACATGTAAGCAGTGATAATTATCACTTACCACAATCATACATTTAATGGCACATTTATGATTTACCAAAACATGATCACTTACAATATATTTTAGTGGCCCACTAATATATACATATAAATAAGATGCCATCCAGGAAACCTATAAACTATTTATTAGGGGTGTAACGGTTCTGTATGTTTTCAATACAGCAAAAACCATATAGAATTTGGTTGAAAATTTTGTGACTGACAGCGCTTCATGATGTCTGAGACTAAATCTACGCCTAGTCAGAGGTAGGTGTAAAGTAAAAATTCATGACATCGTTAGTTTTGAGGATTCATGTCTGTTTGTTAATTATTACAGCAGACAATCAGGCTCTTTGTTGTCTATCTCTAAAACCATTATTTTTCAGGAAATAAAAAAAAAATTTATTAAACATTGTATGATGAAAGTTGGTACCTTTTATATTGCTAATCATATGCTGTTGTGAACCAACATTAACACAACATTTCAACAATCATGTTTTATTAGAGATACAAGATTTATAACTTTGATGACTCTGTTATTGATATGAATGGTACGGATACAGACGTCGCTTCTACCAGCAGTGTTCATCAAAGTCTGCGGTGAGCATTTTGACGTGGCTTTACGAGCTAATCAAAGCTAATGATTGCAGTTCCATACATCTTCCTAAACTCTATTTTAAACGTTAAAGCGATGAGTGATGCAATAAAAATATAAAACATAAGACGCTGTCCATAGGTGGACATTAACCTGCACGAAAAGCAAATTAAATTAATTCAGTTTTGTGTTTAATGTCAAAATTATTATTTTTCGTTTTGTTTTTTTATTAAGATAATTTAGAAAAGTATTTTTTGTTCTTTAAATATAAGTTTTTGTTTAATAAAGTAACGACCAAGCAGTCGTCAGCAGACAATGATCATAAACTATGTTTGATCACTTTAGCCTTCTCAAAACATCACGACTTGTCTAAAACTAGATATGCCCACTAAAAGAGATTAAGCGTATGACATGTTAATAATATGCGTATGCTTATATGTTAATAATGCGCTATAATTATAAATGTGTTTGGGCTGCCTTGTTGAGCTTAGCACTGAAAACAGTATATTTTACACACTTTTTTTTTCTGAATCGTTCAGTTCGTATGCGTACCGAACCGGAAACCTCGTACCGAACGGTTCAACACGAATACACAAATCGTTACACGCCTACTATTTATATTAAGTAACATAAGTAGTGAACAAGGTAAATTCTATGAAATGTATGAATGAAGATTAATATATCTGTGCTGAGAGAAAAGGCTGGACAAACTACGAGACTCATGAGAGAGATTGTGTGCTAATCAAAGGGATGTTTTCTTCATCCGTCATTTTTCCCGTCATAAAATTGTGTCGTGTGTCTGCGAGAGATTACAGGCTTCTGATTGGCTCTGATGAGTAGATTACAGTCTGCTCTGGCGTCTGCGCCCGCTCTCATTGGTGAACTGAGGTCGCCGCTGCGTCTGATGTGACTTCATCGCAATTCATGCAGAACATGATGATGTCATGAAGAACCTAACGGATAGATGCAGCCAATTATATCAGTCCAGTGACCTTTTAATGTTATCAGTGTCTTAATGATATCAGTGTTCTCAGAGTCGTGCGTCTGGGAGTTTTCCTTGCTCAGTGTTGTTGTTTTTATTTGCGGTAGATGTTTGTTAACATCCTGGCTCTGCTTCAGTCTGCTGGTGGGGCCGCGATGTCCAGCCACAAGTGATTAGACGTGGAGACAGGCATCTCGTTTCCATCTCGACTCTCTCTCTCGCTCTTTCCGACCCGATGCGATGCCTGAATGATTAGTAACTCTGTTTAAAATCAATTGCTTTTCATCAGCGACCTGCTGTTTGAACATCGTTAGACGGAAAACTTTCAACCAATCTTGTTTCGCAACGCTAAAGTCAACATGATGCACAAATTAGTTTCCTTTTGCATGATCCTTGTCTTGTTGTGCATGATAACATTTAATGACTTATGCTCTGCTTGTGCAACAGTTATCAATTAACAAGAGTTCATTTGCAAAAAATTGTTTGTAACTATATTAAAAAAAATTTACATTGCAGTTTCCATCTCAATCAAACTGCAGTTGGGTTATTTTGACTAAGTTAAAAATAACTTCAAAAAAGAAAAAACAACGAAAACAGGATAACATCATAAGACATGTTTTTTTTGAAAATGTTAAAATCTGTTTTTGCTAATAAACTCTTCATATGCACATGCATAATATAAACAAATATAAATAATAGATGAATGATAGGGAAAGAAGTCACTATAGAATGAGGATAATATTAAAAATGTAAATAATAAATGAAAAAAATGAATGCATCCAAAAATAACATCATAGAAGAGGACATGGAAAGTATAAGGGGTCTTCCTGCCTCAAAAAGATCCATTTAATCAGTTTCCTTTATTGTGGCCTTGCAGCTTTTGTTTTTAATCTTCAAACATTAAAATATGTGCTTGTGAATATTGCTTTCAGACATACTTATGTTAAAACCTTCATTAACATATTCAAACGTAACACAAGGGTGGACTGTGATGTTGATCTCTAGAGAACGTCTGGAGCTCTTAAAGTAGAAGAAACTCTCCTCTTTTGATCCATTAGCATGTCCAGTTCTCTACTACTCTTTTCATGAATGATCTTCTGCCTCAGTTATTCTGCTTCTGGCCTGAAGCCACATTTTTTAAGTGTGTCAGAATTGAAAAAGCCGTTTTAATGTGCCGTATATTGTACATCCTTTAGCTTTTTCCCATTTGCTTGAAGGCTACTGCACCAAAAAAAAAAAACAGCTGGAATATACTTTTTCATGTCTATTTGTAGTAAGATTTTTTTGTAATCTGACGTTAAGCAGAAAGAACTCAAAAATTAAATATTTCCTCAGCAGCCAACTGTATGTAAAAAAAAATAATAAAATAAAAATGTATGAATATTCATGTTTCTCAGTGCAGGAATTAATGACATCATAAATGTTTGACGTGACCTTTTCCTTTATCACCATTAATTAAAGTCACTCCTTGTTGATCATTTTCCAGCAGATGTAATTGGTTTCTGTGTTATTCAGGTGGATTGTGGAGCGTGTTCACATTAGGCGGAGTCGGCAGCAGGCCGGGGGCGGAGCAAGATCAGAACCCTCTCCCGCTGTCCAATCAGAGTCTGCTATTACTGCTGGTTCTGGCCAATCTGACCGACGGCCCGGACTGTCCGAACCCTTACCGCCAGGCTGTTACCTGCTTTAAAAACACTCAAGGTGAACCAGAGCGGCCTCAGTTTGTTTGTGATTATAGCTCAGTTAATTGAATTGGTTTGACTGAAAGCGCTGCTGTGTTTCAGATTCCTCGTCCATCCCGTCTCCTCAGCCTCACACGTTTCAGATCAACTTTAACAGTCTGTACACAGCGTTGTGTGAGCAGCAGAAATCAGACCAGGTGACGTTACTGCTCTACACACTACTGCACCAGAACAGCAACATGAGGACGTATATGCTGTCCCGAACGGACATGGAGAACCTGGTGAGATCACCTGTATAAATCACAGAACGCATGCATTCATTATTACACATGCATTAATTATTAATTTTAATAATTTAGTAAATATTTAAAAATAAATGTAAATGTAAGTGCTTGTAGTTTTAAATGTCTTTTAATTAAAAAGTGTGATTTTACACTATAAATAAACAGATAACATAATTCACTGCTAGTTTTTTGTTTTTTTTTTTTACATTAAAGTATTTTGTCTTCCTGTCTCTGTAGGTGTTGCCGATTCTTGAGATCTTGTATCACGTCGAGGAGAGAAACTCTCATCATGTGTACATGGCCCTCATCATCCTCCTCATCCTCACGGAGGACGACACTTTCAACCGCTCCATACATGAAGTGGTGAGGTCACACACATAATCCATATCAGAACTCTGCCATTAAAGCTGCATCTGAGAATGTGTGTGAATTTGTGCATCATTTGTTTAAAGGTTGTGGTTTGCAGACAAACTCAATAACAAAGACCACATTTGACCAAGAGTGTTTTCAAACTAGTTTTATTTTAATAATATTTGCATTTTTTTATTATCAGCATAATCTGTGGTTTTGTTTGTTTTTTTGCATCCAAAAGTACAATGTACAATGTAAAAGTACAAGACCTTTGAAATTCAGAATGATCTGATAGATAAATATTCGTTTTAAAAAGCTTTGTTCCAAACAATTAACTCTTTGATCTCTTTATGTGCATTTCTCACCATTTTATTCAAACTCTGTTGGCGTTCTAAAAAGTGTGACGCAAATAAATTCAATAACTGTGCTAGAACTATCATCTGCAGATGTGATGTCTTCTGTCAAACAGATACTCAGGCATGTGAAGTTAGAGATATCACGTTGAATATTTAAAGAGTAGTTCATCCAAAAATTTTAATTTGCTGAAAATTCTTACCCTTTGGCCAGCCAAGATGTAGATGAGTTCATAAGATTTGTAGAAATATTGCATTGCATCACTTGCCCACCAATGCAATGAATGGGTGCCGTCAGAATGAGAGTCCAGACAGCACAATAATCCACACCGAACCACTCCAGTCCAGCAGTTTTTGTCTTCTTAAGACATGAATTGATGGACTGGAGTGGTGTGGATTATTGTGATGTTTTTAATCAGCTGTCTGGACTCTCATTCTGACGGCACCCATTCACTGCAGAACATCCATTGATAAGCGAGTGATGCAATGCTGCATTTTCCAAATAAAAAAGAAACAAACTCATCTTAATAGTGGATCACCCTTTAAACAGCGCAACGACTCGTGTATTCATTGTTAGTTTTTGTTGTGTTCTGTTTCCTCTCTCTCAGATGTTGAAGAACATCTCGTGGTATACGGAGCGGGTGCTAACGGAGATCTCTCTGGGCAGTCTGTTGATCCTGGTTGTGATTCGAACCATCCAGTTCAACATGACACGGACCAGGGTGAGACCAGAACCAGTGACAAAAACATGTTGTCATGTTGACGGGACGCTCCATAAATAACCAGATCTTTGGCCGTAGGCACATATAAATACATCATGCAACAAGCAAGACCAGTTCACGGGTTTTACAAGATTGCTGAAGCTTTATATTAGATCTGTGAACATTTCCAGGGAGTCATAGCGGGTTTTTATATTCAAAGTATAATGGAGCTGTTTCATTCTGTTTTGCCCTGCGAGAAGAAACAACACAAATTATTTATGCATGGTTTTATTGATTTCCCCTGCTTCAGGATAAATACCTCCACACGAACTGCCTGGCTGCTCTTGCCAACATGTCGGCCCAGTTTCGAAACCTACACCAGTACGCCGCCCAACGAATTATAAGGTTAGTCAACACACAACTGGTTAGATGATTATTTTTTTACGTTTTATTATTATATGTATTATGTATACCATGCTGGCCAAAATATAGAGTATATTTGTTTGTTTTTTAGAAATTATTATTTTTATTAGGGCTGTCAAAAATAACGCGTTAATAATTTTTGTTGTTAATATTTTTTTTTATGCATTTCACGCGTGCGCAGTGAGACGAATTATTAGTCACGGAGGCTTGTAAAGAACAGTTCCTGTCTTTTGCACGTAAGTGGGGGCAAAACGACAACCATTGGAACGGACAGTGCACGCGACATGATTACCGTAATTCGCTTTACACGCAATAAACACATGAACCGTGCCGCTTACAGAGTGGCAGAGAAGTGTCACAGTGAGTCTTGCCGACAGTGGCTTTGTGAAAGCTTTGTTCAAGGCAGCATGTAGCAGGAGCAGCAGTGCCGCGCGCGATAGTTTTGGCACAGAGTCTATTTCAGGTGTAGTTGCAAATAGTGTAGTTGCAATCAGTTGACAGCCCTAATTTTTATTCATGAAGTTGATCTTTATTATTATTATTATTATTGTTATTTAATTTTTTTTTCAAATCAGACAGATATAATAATAAAAGTAATATTTAATGAATAGTTTTTACAATTTGTTATATAATATTTTTAAGGAACAGAAGCATCGTTCATAATAATTTGTCAGTAAATACATTGTTTTGAGTGTTAGAAGCTACTGCTTTTATCAGGTGAGTCTGTTTGTGTCCATTCTGAGTAAATGTGCGCTCTAGCCTCACAGATTGGTCCAGAAACTGGATCTTGTTTGAGATCAGGAAGGTGAGCAACTGTTAGAGAACAAACAAGCGCTTTCTAACACTTCCATTTATCCACCGTTGAACACAAACAGATCATGTTTCTGTGCATGATGTTTGTGATACACACACACTAAATTAAAGTGAATGAAATGTTTGTTGACTTTGGTAGCAGAACACCCCGGTCACCTCCGATGCACTGAAACTGAGCTGCACAGGCTGTTCTCAAAGGCCGCTGACAATCAACTGTCGCATTGGCTGGAAATTTGCAAGGCTTTTGTTCTCTGAATAATATCGCACATCCTTTTATATAACGTGAAAACATTGTGCCACATTGTAAACAGCATAAAATAAACCTGTGCTCTGGCAGAGTCTGACTAAAATCATGTGTTTTTTGTAAATCGCCGTATTTATTGTTTGTCATTGTGAAATGCATGTTACTATGTTTATGTTTTGGTTTCTGGTGCACGTATTCTGCCATGACTTCATCTGGAACAGAGCAAACGCAGCTCAAAGGAGGTTAAGCATGCGAGCCGTAGCAGACGAACTCAAGAGTCATTTATGAATCTGATTTCTGTGTTTTCGTTGTTCTGAATTAGATTCTGGTTTCTTTGCATTTTCATCATTGATTGTGATTTAAAATTACTCGGCCAATTAAAACCACCGATGTGACATTGAGACTGATTTCGCTTTGTTCTGTACGGTGTCCGGGATGGGACGTCTGCGGTTCACTTAGTTTTGTCGTGGCCACGAGAAAAATATTTCGTTCACGAGTTTATTGCATAACCAAACCTGCGTGACCATAGCAACCTGGGATTATCAGAGATGTTTACATTTTTTTTTATTAAATTAAACATTTAATTTACTATTTGTATATTTTATATTATTTGTAAAATCTTATATTATATTAACTTTTTAGGGCTATATTTTTATATTTATTTCTGGACTATAGTTGTATACCTAATTAACGTTTTGTATAGTTTTTGCTAATATATTTAATGATTGTAGACTGTTTATGCCCGTGCCTGATGATAAATAAGCATGTTGTGTTGTCATTTGCAAAAAAAAATGCGTGAATGATTCACTCCTCAACGAAAAAGATCATCCAACGGCTGCACTAGCCATTACACTCTATTAATAATTATTAATTTGCAGAAATAAAATTAAAGATATTTAATTCAAACCTTTAAACTGCCTTTTAAATTATGTCAATTCAATAATAATAATATAATAATAATGATGTTGTTGATGATGCTGCTGATGATTATTACGAAGACGATGCGTTAATGGACATTTAATATTAATGTAATATTTATTTATGATAAACTTAACATAAATGGTGTTTAGCATCAAAGATGAAATTGGTATTATTCTATTTTGAATTAATATAAATTATTATAAGAATTATTGTATTATAAAAAATATTTTATATTTTTAATGTTTTGTGAAAAGCGCTATATAAATTAAATAATTTATTGTGTTATTATATAAATTATTATATTGCATGCAATGTAGGCTAAAGACCATTTATATTAAGTTTATCATAAATAAATATTACATTAATATTAAATGTCCATTAACGTATCGTCTTCGTAACAATTATCAACATCAACATAATTATTATAAGCCTATTATATTTATAGCCTATAATTTCGATCTTTTTACAAAACGTTCTGACTTTTATTTTTTAACTCGAGAAATGGAAGTAGTTTCTTCACCATAGCATCTCAAGGCCACGACGTAAGGATGTTGTTATCTCGAAAAAAAACGATCTCATGGCCACGACATAATATCACGTTCCCATGAGTTAATAAGTTGTGGCCACGACAAAACTAAGTGAACCGAAGTCGTCACCGTAATTCTGAGCTTTTAGACTGATTTATTTAAAAGAACAAGAGTTATTCGTGAACTAGAGGAGATTGTACGGTTTGTCTGTTCTTCTGATCTTAATACTGCTTTCTTAATTACATTAGTGATTCTTTTAGTACTTATTTAGTACTTCTAGTTTATTATTCCCAGTATTGATTCTTTAGTACTTCAGTACTTTGATTCAAAATGATGAAATTAAGACTGAATTGGTTATATTCTTAGTCTTTGACCCATTCAGTAACTGACTCATTCATGACTCAGACTAGGCTGTTTGTTGTTCAGATTTAAAGTCTGATTTCCCACAAGACTGATAAATCTTCTCAAATGAGTCATTTATCAATTTAAAACCGAAAATATTTCTTAATAAGATTCTTTTACTACTTTTAGCCGATTCAAACTGATAACATCAAAGATTTGTTTGACTTCAGAGTCTTCTGAACAGTTCATTAAAAAGAACGGCTCAACGGAGTCATATCTTAAATCAGAATAGCGTGTATATTTGTTGTTCAGATTTCAACTCTGGTTTCCCGATCAATTTCATGAGTGATTCTTTTAGTACTTCTTGACAGATTCAAACATTGTGTATTGATTACGATTAGTGGTTTCTTAATCATTTGACGAATCTGTTCAAAAGAGTCACTTGTGTATTGAACTAGGCAACTATTTATTTATTTTTTTCTCATTCTCTCATGGATGGGGTTTTGGTTCCTTGCCGCTGTCTCCTCTGGCTTGCTTAGTTGGGGACACCTGATGTCCAGTGATTATCGTCATCTTGACTACAGAGACCGTCTCTGCATTTGATAAAGTTTAATTCTCATCATCATGCATTACCATCACTCTGTTATGTTTAGTGCTTTGCTACAACCTATATTGTTAAAAGCTCTATATAAATAAAAGTGACTTGACTTGACTTGACGGTTCTGTGAGTTTGTTGTCTAATTTAGATTCTGGTTTATCCATGATTCATTTAGTAATTTAGACAGATTCAAAACAATAATGTGAAATTGAGGCTGGTTTGGTTGTTTTGGCTAAAATTGATTCAGAAGAGTCATTTGTGGATTCAGCTGGGTTGTTCTGTGAGTTTGTTGTTCTGATTTAACTTCTGGTTTCCTAATGTTTCCCGTAATGATTTTCTTTTAGTAATTTAGACCAGTATTCAAACTAGTCTTTGCCTTTCCAGCTGCTCAAAAGAGTCATTTGTGAATTCATTTAATTCACATTCATACCATACCAGTGGCTTCACAATCAAACGTTATGGAAGAGAGCGGAATAAAAGCTAGTTCCTGACGCTCAGTCAAAAACCTCTCACTTTACCTCATTAGGAAGTGCACGATCTTGCCAAATGAAAAATGTGGCACTAAAACAGCATTATGGCACGTTCTTCTGAAATGTCAGCCATATTTTCTCCAGCAGTGTCAGCATTTAATTTTATTTGTTCCTTCTCGTTCAGCGTGTTTGGCGGAGCACTGGGGCATTGGCAGTGTGCTGTTGGCGTCAGGAGATAATGCTCACCCGCGCTAGCAACACGTAGCGTTTACATAAATGCCCGTAGCAACTCAGCTAATGTCGGGAGGGAGCGGGGCCAAGAGCACTAATTGTACATTATAGTGGCAGCAGAGAATTTCCCTTTAAAGCTGTTTTGTAGAGCTGTGGCGCACCGGCGGTGTTAGCGGTTAGCTCATAAGCTAGCATGGCTGTGCGTGCCAAGCGACAATTCTGCGAGTAGGCAAAGGTCAGCGTTTATGGTGGCTAAATTGAATAATTATGCTGTTTTCTCAGGTTTTATTTATGGGTGGAGCTGCAGTTCTGCTGCATGGGCTCATGTCAATCATCAGGCATTATTTCCTATGACCTTACATGCTTTTAAAGCAAACCAGACGCTCATGAATACAATGTTCTGTGGTCGCGTTTGTTGTTAAATCTGCCTTTAGGCAATTTATTAATTACAAAGTAAGCTTGTGTTGTTTTATTTGTGTTATGGTGACACATCCTGTGATGTACTGTATATAAAATTCATTCATGCGCTATAATTGATTCATAGTATTATTTTTGTTTGATGAATTATTTTTTATATTGCTATTTTAAGTTTAATTTTTGGTTTGTTTGTTGTTTTTAGTTCTGTTTTAATTTTTACTTATTTTATTTTGATATTTTAACCTTATAATTTTAATTTAATTAATATCTAGATATATTTAAATTCAGCTTTTAACGTATGTATTATAGTAATTAACAATAATAATCCTAATTCACAACCCCTTATAAACATTTTAATTAATTTTTATTTCTTTTTAATCCATTATGGATACACTTTAATACTTTAATAATTACACTATTGTATAATACATTAAACAATACCAAGCTGCATGTGCTTTTTATTAGTAATTGTTTTTATTTTAAATAAAATAAATAAATGTTCCCACTTTTAGTATATAAAGGTCACATAAATGTTTTTTTCTTCCAGTTAAAATTTATTTCAAGCTACAAAAATGCTTTGCATAATTTTTAATACAAATAAATATCAAAAATAGCATTTTTATATAAAAAATAGTTTATTGTGTTCAGCCCCACAAAAAAAAAGAAAAATATATTTTTTCATGTATTTTCTGTTTATGTACTGTTTTTGTCTGTTATTATACATTAACTTCTTGCTTTGTTTTTGAGGAGCCACTTCATTATATTCCTGATTTTATTTCTGATCTATTTCTTCTCTCTTACAGTTAAAGTAATACATCAGGTATGATTGTATGATTTGCTCACTGAAAGGTCGTCCTCGAAGTATGAATGCATGTTTTGTCCTAAAGGAACAAGTTGCCGGTATTTTACCGCAGTCCGTTCCATTGAGAGCCGTTTTAAGGATATTGTTTTTCCATCTTATGTTTATGCGTTTCCTGTGGTGGGTGTCGATAGCACCCAGCTGCTTCAGAAATGAGTAAGAACACTGTGTGTTTTCCTTTGAAGCCTTTGTGTCTGTAAAAGTTCGACATTGAAAGACTTTAATAGCTCCAGGCTGCCTGGAGGATTCTGCTTCCTGTGCGGACAGGAAGTATTTAGAGTTATGAGGCCAGTTCTGCATTAGATGACTTGGATTAGGACCACACAGATCAGAGGCTGTGTGTGTGTGTGTGTGTGTGTGTGGTTGTATTTCTTGTTCATTTTGTGTCATGGGATGTTGATGCTGGAATGGCCTTTGCCCATAAAAGAGCAAAACCACAGGATAAGATGAGACGCACACACACACACAGAGAGAAAGAGACTCCAAACTTTAGGGTTTGCTTAAATTGCCAAAATGAGTTTTATAAGTTTGGATACCTAAAGGAGTTATTCAACATATAAAGTGTTTTTACAAGAATAAAAAAAACAACCCAGACTTTTTCGGTTTTTATGCTAATTTTTAATTTAATTTTATTTAATTTAATTTAATTTTATTTTATTTTATTTTATTTTATTTTATTTTATTTTATTTTATTTTATTTTAT
>JAUCMT010000025.1:438250-450450 GCA_032357475.1 Enteromius thamalakanensis | reverse complement strand
GCTCCGCCCACTTTAGGCTTCAAAAATGCTCTTCAGAAACCTACGAGTGACGTCACGGACACTACGTCCATTTTTTTAGTCTTCGAGCAAAAGGTGAACTGAAATGTGACTTCAGTTGCAGGTGTACATGGCCAGTGTGTACTCTCATTTCTCACCGTGGATCAGTATCGTGCTGGAAAATATTGAGGCAGGAGGCTGAGTGTGGGTCCCAGGCACAGTGCGGGTCCCGTGCTAGAACACAGTCCACACAGGACAGGTACTTCTCACAGAACGCTGTGGGAGATTGAACCACACCAGAGTCTGATCCAGCGTACAGGAACTGGCCCTGAGATGGACAAAACAAACAACACATGAGAAACCTGAGCTGATCTCACACAGCCTACCTAACTGCTGAGTAATCACACAATGTGTTTGTGGACTTTATTCCTCATGACATCGCTCGGAGCTCACGGTGATAGTGAGACGAGTCTCGGCTTACTGTTCTTACCACTTGTGAGGAAAGGAGAAGTGTTTTAATTGGCTCTCTGTTCTTCAGAAGCTGGATCTCCTCCACCGTGTGAACCTCGCCGTCCAACACCAGAGATTTGTGAAGCAAACCTTTGTCTGGAAACATTAATAAAGCATCAAGATGTGATCTAAATTACCTTCCGCTTGAAGAAACAAAATCAAAGCCAGACTTTCACTTCCTGTGGTTTAGTGCATCCTTTCACACACTTCACCACATACACTCACCGATGCCGGGAGAATGTGATAGTAAAATACATAAAACAGAAAAGGTAAATACTGATTTTACACTGGTAGTTATAGAAGCATTAAAATGACAGTATTTCACTAGACAAACAGGTCATGATTATATGTCATGAGATATGTATTGTATTTCACTTCCTGTTTTAAGGAAAGTTATACTGTTATATTATAGTAAAACTGTATTTTAAAAGTTATACAAGTTAAAATTATGATGCTTCAACTGACACTAAAATGTAGAGCCTGACCGATTTATCGGCAGGCCGATATTATCGGACGATATTAGGCATTTTCCAAACTATCGACATTTATAATGGCCAAAATGAATATTTCAAAAATAAATAAAAACGGACAAAACACCCTTCAACCATGTCATGAGTTTTGGCGTGGTATATTTGTTCACCATAGGGCACTCTACACCGTGCTTCTTGTCAACACTCGTGTATAACGCGCCACACATTCTGCTGATCCAGCCAGAGGCGGGAAGTCAGACTTAAAGCTTATTAAGACTTTTAAAACTGGTAACTTTAATTTGGTTGTTTTTGTGTTTTTGTTGAAAGGACTTTACGTTTCATATCTTAAGTTTGTACTTTTATACATTTTATTTTTCAGAACTTTAATATATTTTCCTCTGTTCTGTTCCTCAGTTTCTTAAAATGCATTATCATAATATGTTAGTTAAAACTCATAAATAACTACAAATAACTAATGTTAGGGAAATCTGTTAATGTTTTGTTGCGTGTTTCTACAAAAAAATAAAATAAAAATAAATAAATAGTCCGATATATCGGAATATCGGATTTTAAAACCAACAAATATTTGTATCGGTATCGCCTTCAAAATCCTTTATCGGTCGGGCTCTACTAAAATGCATAAAGTTTTGAAAAACACAAAGAAATCTTTTACAAATGATATATATTATTTATCTAAAATTATATATATGCAAACTATATAAATTGCAATGTTATATTAGTACTTAAATTAAAATTATTAAACATTTTTCCTTGGGTTGATGTAGTAAAAAACAACGAGAAAAACAATGCTGTGATTATAAATCTTCTGACTTCAGTATTATTTCAGAATTTATTTTATGCACAATTATATAAATAAAAACAACAAATGATGATGTTTGACATATATTTTTAATAAAACAACAAATTATTTAAATATAGCTGTTTATTCAATTGTACTGTAATATTAATGCTTATAAATAAAAATAATTAAAATGACATAATTCCTCTGAAGTTATTTCATAACAAGCATGCAAGAACGGATATTATAATTATATTTACTTAACTATAAAATTATTAAGTATAATGTATATTTAAACGTTGTATGTTAAATTATCTTGTCTTGTCTGGTTTATATTTTATACGTACAGCACTAGGGTCAAATGCTGTTGTGTTTATCGGTGCTTAATAATTATATGAATGAAGAATTGAGAAATCCTAGCAGAAATAAAATGTGAATAAACTGTATGTTGTGTCACAGACTGACCGGTGCCGGTAAAGATGACGTGGTGGACGCTGCCGTCGAGGGCCTGCACTCTCTGGACGGCGATCTGTGTGTAGTTGACGTCTTTGGTGATGAGACGCGGGCCGTTTCCGATCGGCAGCACCGGGTCCTCCAGCAGCGGGTGGTCCTTCACAAACTGCAGCGTTTTATCCGGCAGCTGCAGGGACGAGTTGATGCTCTGCATGCGGTTCAGGTTGTTGATGCACTGAAATATATAATCAACACATTAACATCACGGTCGAGCAACTGATCTGTGATGATATTAGCATTAACACAAAAAACTATTTAAATTATATTATATAATTGTATTTTTATTTTATAATTATTTATTTTATAATAGTATATTATTGTAATTTTAATTCATTTTTTATTTAATTAATATTAATTATCATTATTAAAATTTAATTTAATTTCACATCTATAACATTTTTAATCATTTGCATTTGGTATTTAGTTTATTTTTATTTACTACTCTAGTGGTAGCATGAGACGGAGTCGACAACCCACACTAGTGGCTCAGGTAGTGCAGCTCATCCAGGTGTGGCACATCAATGCGAGCTGTGGCAAGAAGGTTTGCTGTGTCCGTCAGCATAGTGTCCAGAGCATGGAGGTGCTACCAGGAGACAGGCCAGTACATCAGGAGACGTGGAGGAGGTTGTAGGAGGGCAACAACCCAGCAGCAGGAGTGTCACTGGTGCCCTGTGATCATATGCTGGTGCGGTTGGCCTTGGGTTCCTAACGCAAGACAATGCTAGACCTCATGTGGCCGGAGTGTGTCAGCAATTCCTGCAGGAAGAAGACATTGATGCTATGGACGGGACGCCTGTTCCCCAGACCTGAATCCAACCGAGCACATCTGGGACATCATGTCTCGCTCCATTCACCAACTTCTCGTTGCACCACAGATGCTTTAGTCCAGGTCTGGGAGGAGATCCCATCCTCCACTTCATCAGGAGCATGCCCAGGTGTTGTAGGGAGGTCATACAGACATGTGGAGGTCACACACACTACTGAGCCTTATTTTGACTTGTTTTAAGGACATTACATCAAAGCTGGATCAGCCTGAAGTGTGTTCTTCCACTTCAATTTTGAGTGTGACTCCAAATCCAAAATTTGATTTATATTGATTTTTTATTTTTTTTGTCATCACATTCAACTATGTGAAGAAGTATTTAATAAGAATATTTCATTACTTCAGATCTAGGATGTTATTTTAGTGTTCCCTTTATTTTTTTGAGCCATGTATGTGTATATATATAGATATATATATGGTCTTCATTAATTGTTAATATGCTATAAACTTTGAACAAGTGT
Organism: Enteromius thamalakanensis; assembly: GCA_032357475.1. NCBI lineage: Eukaryota > Metazoa > Chordata > Actinopteri > Cypriniformes > Cyprinidae > Enteromius > Enteromius thamalakanensis. The sequence goes on along the minus strand of JAUCMT010000025.1, from coordinate 446,877 downwards.
TTATTAGTTATTTGAGTGAAAGTATTAGTTTTTTAAAGGATTAGTAATCTAATATTTTTTTATTTTATTTTAGGTGGATGATGATAGTGAAGTGATGAAATATCTGTGCAGCGTCACCGTCAGAATTAGGCAATTAGAGCATGGGTCCATTAAATGCACATGGCATTTGGGTGTTTTCAAGTGTCGTTATTGCACTTATGGAAGTAATTTTGTTTTGTGCTGTGATTTATTTATTTTTTTGGCCTTGTGTGTTGTTGTTTGTGAGGACATTATCCCAGCAGCAGCAGCTTTAAGTGGCCTGTGCATCGCCAGTTTTCCCAGAACTGCCTTTTCTTCAGCACAATGGCATGACTGGGCTCTGGCTCTGCTGTTTTTCTGTCTGTTTCTCAGACTTTTATGGGAAGGATGTCCAAAACCACAGCTATCAAGCACCAGTTTAGACTACATTTGATTTTGTCAGCCTTTCCTCTGTCATATCTTATAAGACAAACATCATTGGCGCACACACTGTTTTTGTCTGCCGTCACTGTTATCACCATGGGATTTCCTTCATTCTATGGGAACAGATGCAGATGTGTGTCTGTACATACAGAGCTTTTCTAACCTCTGATGATTCAGATATCACTAGCTCTGGATGAGCTGCTTTCAGAAACCCAAAGCAGTCGATATGCACGCATCAGTTCTAGATTCCTACAGTATTAATAACTTGTAGCCGTCTCTGCTTGAAAAACTCAATTATTTTTTCTGGATAGAAAAAAAAACAAATTCCTGAGAAATTTCTGTAGAGACGTCTGGGCCGTATTTACTGGATATTATCATAAATTCAGATATTTATTTATTTCTGAGTGACTCCGTAGTTGTGGTAAATCTAAATGAGTTATAAGCTGCGAATGTAATGAACACACAAACCCATGTGACATCATTTCTGTGCACCACATATTTAATGATCTGTGTTTGCACATTAGTGTGTAAATGTGTGTGTGTGTTTAATGGCTCTCAGTGTTAATTAGAATTACAGCACATATGTGGCGTCTCGTCACATTCCTCTGGGTCTCAGATGCCCTGCGGTTTCCATCAGTGTTGGGATGTTTCATACTTATACCAGTGCTATTATAGACCAATTAAGTGTTTGTGGTGATGATGGTTTTTGTGGGCGGAGCCTGAAAATTAGTGGCCAATGGAAACCATGGAAAAAAAGAATAAAAAAATGAATTAGTCTATACATTTAAACGTCTTCGTTTAGCATCAAAAAAATGATGTCTTCATGTCTTAATACAGCTAGGAGAACGACCCGTTTACTCTATCCCTAAAGACACGCAGCTCTTCTGCTCATCTCTTCCTCTGCCCTTCTTTTCCTCTCCATCTGTCTCCTCACGATTGTCTCATCTCTGGCTCTTTTGATGGTCTTTTGTGGCAGCAGCTGGAGTGTTTGTTTACAGATGGGCGACGCTGAGGCCGTTTTCTCCAACGCAGAATAGTTCTCGTCCTCCAGACGCCTATATGTAATCCAGTAGATCACAATGCGTTAACCTTGCAATGTAAGGAGCCCTGTTCAAATCTCAGCAAAGCACTAAAAGAATCTTTTACTCACCTTGAAGATGAATCTCCAGTTGTTCTGTGACTTACCTGTCTGTTGCCATGCCGACAGTTCATGTTTCTTTTGGCTGCATCTCTCGCCCTGACCTTTGCCCCCTGACCTCTGTTTGAGAGTGTAAGAGTTTGTAACCATGGAGATGAGAGTTTGCGTCTTTCTGGCTTAGACAGTATTGACATCAGTCATTAGCTGATCATTAGACCACACACACACTCACTCATGCACCTATGCACACAGACATCTCTCTCACTGGATGACTAATGACTGTCTGGAACTGGATGCATGTGCACTTCCTGTTCCTTTCTGTCTGTTTCTCAGTGCACGCACGCTCAATTTCACAACCATCCTTCTCTGCAGAGCTTTTTTAGCATTGAGTATTTTTATTTGTGTGTGTGTGTGTATATAAAATTTACTTTTTTTCTTTTTGATTTAAATAAATGTTTTAGTAATGTGTATTCTTTAAAATGTTTTATTTGTGTTTATTTCAGTTGAATATAATGGAAATTAAAAAATATTGCCTTGTCAGCTGCAATAAAATAAGTTTAATTTATTAGATATTTATTTTATTTTTATTTAAATTAATATTTGTTTCTATAGTTTTCTAAAATAATTATATATTTTTTATTTATATTGTTTTATTTTTTTGTTTTGATTTCAACTAACAATTTTATGGTTGTAGTTTTAGTTAGCAATAATATCCCAGTTTCTATATTGACATGATTGGACTGATTGAAATGAACATTGCTCACGCTGGAGCTACAGTCCATGTTTCACATGCTCAGGCTTTATGTTCTCATATTATACGGCAGAAGTAACTGGATAACTGTTTAATACAATATTTTCTATTCATTACCATTCAAAAGTTTTTTAGTGTGAGGACAAGGTTTTAGTGTCTCATCTGTTTACCAAGGCTGCAGTGAATATGATAAAAAATTGTGAAATATTATTACAATTTAAAAAAAAAAATTCTATGTAAAGATATAGTAGAGTGTAATTTATTCCTGTGATCGAATCAGAACTTTTAGCATTATTACTCCAGTCATGATTCTTGCAGCTCAATAAACTTTTATGATAATTATTAATGTTGTTAACAGTTGTGCTGCACAATGTTTTTTGAAACCGTTATTATTCCTTGTTATTTAATGAATAACATGTTTAAAAGAACAGAATTTCTTTGAAATATTTCCTTTGTAACACTTTTGGTCATTTCTTTATGAAAAAGCAGCTGACCCCTAACGTTTGAACAGTAGTCTGTACAGATAAAAAGGGTTGATATATGTAAACCCTGCTGAGGACGCAAAGCATGTCTGTGTGGAGATGTTTAAACTAGATAATAAGAAGAGCGTTAAATTAGTTACTGCAGTGCTTTGAGGCTGAAGGTGCGTGTGCGGGAGTTGTTTTTGTGTAGGATTTGTTAAAAATCTGTCTGCCTTTCCACACAGTCAGGTGGTTCACACATTAACATCTGACCTGAATTCCCCTGTCTTTCTCTGTGTGTGTGTGTGTAATCTCATTAGTCTGTACTGTAGAGCAGATCCTCTCATCCCTAATTCACTCCTACGTTCTTCTCGTCTAATTATCACTCCCTGTTTCTGTCTAGACACCTCCAGCTTCTTTCTAGGTTGTAGTTTGATCTGCTTTTCCCAGTGCTCTTCACTGGCTTTGCTTCCCGGCCCACATTTTGTTCGAAACATCACGTGTCGGCGTCGTTTACCCGTTTGAACGGACCTGCAACCTATTTTTCGAACCGCAGGTCTAGACGAGTATTTCCAGGTCTGGTCTGATCCCGTCCTGTGTGTTTGTTTCATAAGTATCTACTTAAGTTAAGTTAATAACGGTGGCGACGGTCTCCCACCCCGTTAATATTCCCGACTGCTGACTGCAGATCTTTTCCGACGTCTAGGGGGTTGTCATGGGAACAGGGGCAGGAATTTCCTCCGTCTGTTGGTAGGGGAAGGTGCGAGAAACACGACCCAGAGCAGAGGATTTTGACTGGCCTGATTTTATCAACACAACTGCAATCTCAGCATTCATACCATATCTGAATGAGGTTAAAATTACAATTGTGCTTTCCATTTTAATGTATTCATCCCTAATTTTAAGGCCAGAAGTATGTACTTGATGCAGGTTTTTTAGGAAACCTGTTCGGAAACAGTCATTATTTTTTCAATACTGTTTTCTGCCACTAGAAGCACCAAAATACTCTTTATTTCTTTTTATCTCTTTTATTCTTTTCTTTTTAGTTTGTGTTCATTTTTCTTTTTCGTTTTCTCATGTTAATTATTATTTTTCTTTCCTGACATTTTTGCATTTTAGTTTACTTTTTAATTTTATTTTAATTATTTTTGTTCTTTTGTTTACCTTTTTATTTTATACCTTTTTTTTTAGTTAGTTTTTTTTAACCATTTTTAATTTTTTATTTTTTTTCTCTCTTCCTTTTTCTATTTCAATATTTATTGTGTTTTCTTCTTTTTTGTGTCATTTTAATCATATATTTCTTTCTTTTTCCTTTTTAATTTGTTCTTTTCTTCTCTGTTTTTTTTCCGTGTTTCTATCTTTTCTTTACAGATCTCAAAATGGCCTAAAAATCTCTTGTAATGTCATTATTGACATTTATATTTACTTTTGTTTGAACTTCAACTCATCCCTAATTTTAAGGCTAGCAGTATTGCAAGTGGTCTGTACTTGATGCAGGTTTTAGAGGAAACCTGTTTGAAATCAGTCATAATTTTTTTCATTTCTGTTGTCACTAAAGGCTCAAATAACACATTTAAGCTTTAATTCAGCAACACTGGGGTCAATGTTTGCATGGAGAGGTGATAGAAGAGCGTGTTTTTTTTATTTTCTTGCATCATGAGTAGGGGGACGTACCCTGACATCAACAATGCTCTCCAGTGCTGTTGGTAGTATATGAAGGCAGTTTACTGCTATGTGTGTTTCTAGAGAATTTCATTTGCGTGGGTCTCAGACAGAGCACTAACAGTAACACACAGTAATCATGAAGCAGTTTTACAAGGCCAGCGTCTTTCCAGTAAAGCTGCTGTTCTTCTGCCGTTTCCCCGTCACTGATGCTGCTGTCAGACTCATTCAGTCTGAGGTGTTTTACTCATGTTCAGCGTGTCTCTGACTCTGGAGCTGAAGTATTTAACCTCTGGAGTCTTTTCTTGTAAAAATCTGAATGTTTGTCTGATCTTTTTTTTCACCAGCATGAACAAAATGATAGTAGTCAGTAATTTTACTTATAGCCTAATAAATGCTCAAGAGCATGCAATGAAACAAGGAGTTTGCATTAATGTTTAAATAATAGAGGTATCTTGTCAATTAGGTTACACCGCTTCCCCAGCAAAGGTGCGTTTTTACACCAATCCCTGTTCTAGGTGTATTATGGTAAGGGAAGCCCTAGCGCCTGTCTTAATGAGATACGGGACTTCGCGTGTCTACCAGGGCTTAAAAAAAAGACGACTATCATAAATGGAAGGATCAGAGATAATATATGGACGAAGTAGGTTAGTCAGTGACAGAAGTCGATTTAAAGACACAGAAACATCTCTAGTTATGCCATGGATAGATTTCATAACTGGGTGATATGAATATTTATGTATGCCTGTGTGCACCTGATCTATATATAAATAGAGTATATTTAGGTACATATGTATGTAGGTAGGCTAAATGTGCGAGTATGTGAGTGTGTAAACATCTATTCATACCTGTGCCTATTTGTTATGTTAACTAAATGCAAATTTAATTCATTCATATAATTATTTAAAGGTGAAAGAATATGATATCTGGATGTATTTTGCTTGAAAAAGCACTACTTGCGTTTTTTTGAGGTTTTTTTTGTCCAAAATGTTGTATTTCTGATTAAACCTATCTGTATTCAAGTGATGATAAAACATGAACACATCAAGACAGAATAAAAGGGCTTGGTTCTTTATTTTGATATACAATATGTTCGTACAAAATATGCACAAAATATTCAGGCGAAAATCATCAAAAATGCCAGCGGTGGCTGGCAAATAAAAAAAAAATAAATAAATAAAAAAACTAGGAAAAGACGGGGAAAGAGTTAATAAACTAGTACTCGGCCTTCTTTTCAGTTTAGGAGATGTAGTCATCAATACTGTCTTGTCGTCTCGACAGTAGTCATGTGCCTGTGTGCGTGTTTCTTAAGGATCACATGACCTGAGAACAGTTGAATTGATTTATTTGAGACATTTTATTTTCTATAGCTATACTTTTTATACCTGTAGTCTGTCAGGCACGTATACACAGAGTTTCGTGCTCTAGTTCTTAGACCGAGGTGACAGAAAGTGCATCCTGTTAGCTTTCATTATTTTACAAAAGTGCAAGGTTTTGTTTTTATTCTGACTGCACTTAAATAAAAGTCTTTATTGATTCTAAAGATCTGTATGATTAAATATATGGAGTATTTTGAGGAATCTAAAGACATAAAGAGTCTGTTTTCCAGTCGCTTTGGAGATATCGATGCTTCCCAAACAAGCAGAAACACACTCAACACAAACTGCATTGCTGCAGATGTTCATGGCTTTGTGAACCCACTGCTGTTTCAGAAACGGTGGTCAAAAGGTTTTTCTTGTTGTTCACAGCAACAAATGTTTTGGTGCTACTCTCAAACCACTTTCCTGGTTCAGAGCTGGTGATTTTAGTGGCAGATGACTCTTTACTGTTCTTATCACTTCTCTTTTCTTTTATGTCATCTTCTTTTTTTTTTTGTTTTATTTCTTCTTAGCCTTTTTCCGTATTTTTTGTTTTTTAATTTTTACATCAGATTTTATTTAGGCTTTTCTTTCTCTTCCTCTTTCCCTTTTTTTAATTTTCTTTTTACTTTTCGTTCTGTTTCTCTCTCTCTCTCTCTCTCGGCCTGCCTCTGTATGGCTTCGGTCTTTATTCTTGCATCTAAACTCCGTTTTCTTGTATTTCCTCCAGGAGTTGAATGGCCTTTGCAGTATTTTAAACAACACTGCGGTTGTTTGTCAGCCATTGAAGCTAAATTCATAAAGTTTTTGTACATTCCTGGGCTCTTTTTCGAGCTTTCCTGATCTGTCATCTCCTAAAATCACTTCAGTTAGCATCCACACAAAGAGCGTTTGATGTGGTGTGTGTGTGTGTGTGTGTGTGTGTGTGTGTGTGTGTGTGTTCCTATGGAAACCCGTTTGCACATTCTGTTCCATTGACTTGCTTTTGTCCAGAGAGATTTGTGGCTCAGAAACTGACATCAGTGTTGAGAATAAGGATGGGATGAATAACATGAAGAGGAGGCCAATGGCTGCAGGCAGAGAGTCTGTAGAGAAGGACAGTGGGAGAAAAGGAAATGAGAAGGTCAGAGGTCAGAGACTAAAGGCTCTTCAGAGACGTGACATGCTGTACTACATGGAATTCTTTCTTTTTCAAAATAATGCTTAAATGTTTAAACAGTAGTGGCTTAGCATTAGACTGTTTATAGCTGTGAGTCTGAATCACTTAGTACTCTTTTTTTTTCTCTTTTATTTTTTATTTTAATTAGTTTTTATTACAATAATTAATTTAGTAATTTAAAATTTTTCCCCCTGGTGGGGGAAAGATTTTCTTGTTTGCACTGAATAATCACACACACACACACACACACACACTATGCATCCATACAGCTCTGGCATCAAACATGCTTCAATATGATGCTTGAAATGTATATGTTGTGGCTACAGAGAGTTGAAGAGGCAGAAAGACCGAGATGATGCAGTTGTGTTGCCGCTGTGTGTGTGTGTGTGTGTGTGTGTGTGAGAGAGAGTGACCCAGAAAACGTGTTACGGCCCAGACTGCAGCAGAGCACAAGGAAACGATAACCCATTTAACACACTCACACTCACAGTGTCCTGGACTCGGCCTTAATAAACAGCATGTTCAACCAAGTGTGTTTGTGGTTTACGTTCTGCTCACCAAGACTGCATTTATTTGATCAAAAATACAGTAATATTATGAAATACTATTGCAATCTAAAATAGCTGTTGTCTGTATAGTAAAAGCTGAATTTCCAGCATTGTGACTCCTGTGATTTTGTTCCCTCAGGCTCAGGATCTGAACGTCATCGAGGAGGTGATCAGAATGATGCTGGAGATCATAAACTCCTGTTTGAGTAACTCGCTCCATCACAACCCAAACCTGCTGTATGCGCTGCTTTACAAGCGCGAGCTCTTCGAGCAGTTCAGATCACATCCATCCTTCCAGGATATCATGCAGAACCTCGACACGGTGAGACGTCACTCTCTTCCAAACACAGATAACTGAAACTGAACCTTACAATTGTCTGATTTAAAATATTCTGCAACATCTCACATGAGCCACACAAATAATGAAGTATAAATATGCACAGCATACAAGCGCACAGTTAAATCTAGTTAAGTGCAACATTGATGTGACAACTATAAAAGTATTAAATATATTATGTTGTGTATTTGTACATTCAAATAATATATAAAATGTTAGATTTAAAATCTGTATTTGTTTTAATTTATTAAAAAGTATTAAAAAAAATATATATATATATATATATATAATATTAAAAATATAATATATAATATTTATTATTTTTTTAATTGTCTAATTTAATTGTTTAAAATTAGATATGGAAAAACATTTTTTTATCATGGTAAAAATTATAAATAATTGTATAAATAATCAACAAAAAAATATGTGTTTTGCAATATTTAATAAAAAACACTTATAGAAACACATTAGAACATTAAATTAATGTATTATTTTTATAAAGCATATTTATGTGATGTATTTATTGGTTTTATTATATATAAATTATAAATAAAATTACACTTTATCTATTAAAAATAATTTTAAACACACATATATGCAATAAAAATAAATCTAAATTCTTAAATCTAAAATTATTCAAATTCCAAAATACATTTAATTAATAGTTTAAAATTAAAATTGATGTATAAATGTTAATTTTCTTTCTATAAAAACTGTTATATATATATATATATATATATATATATATATATATATAGGGGAGAGCGGGGTA
>JAUCMT010000025.1:419816-430532 GCA_032357475.1 Enteromius thamalakanensis | reverse complement strand
GTGTTCAGCACATTTACGGAGGACTGATTCCTGAAGCTGACAGAGCAGTCTATGCTGGCTGTGCACAGAGACTAGAACAGTCTGCTGCTGACCACTCACAACCTTTAAGATAGTGACCTTTCTTATTAATAGAAGCTGCTACTTACTATTCAGACGTGAGTTTGCATCACGAATGCAGACATGGTGTTATGTTTACGACGTGTGGTGCAACACAACGCGTAAAAAGACAGTCCTAACAGTCCTATCAGTGGATGAAACAAATGCCTCTTTGTAATGCGTTTTATTGCTTTGGTGTCGCAGCGCCGGGAAGCATCATCATGTTATGGTCACTTAGGGATCCTAGAATGCTTGCAGGGTGTTGAAGATCATTCGAAATGCAAACTATAGCTCATTTTGATTAGAAAACCACCATTATGTGATGCACATGTATCTGACATTTGCATGGCCAGATGCCAACCTGATGGGTTTGATTTCCATGTAATGCGTGAATGTCTTGTGATGGTTTCAGAGGCTTGTTCCGCCGAGGAAGGAGCAGAGAGCGTAAGCTGTTGGAAAGAGACCTTGGTTGGGCAGTAGATCTGAAGTTGGATTATGAAAATAAAGCAGATTGCGCAGGTGTCTTCATGGATTACTCCTGGCTAAGACTCTGATTTAAAGTGTGCTTATTTGCTTGTGAATCTTATGAGTCGTGTGCACGTTGTGGCTGTAGCACAGGTCATGAGGAAGAATTGTGCTATTGGCAGCACATGCAAATACACACACACACACACACACACACACACAAACACACACACACTACTTTTGTTTGTGGTATGGCCAAATATCAGACAAGTTGTGGCTGGCACTAAATGTCCACAATTTCTATGTAATTATATTTATATTCTATCTGTATAGAATGTATGTCTAGAGTTTATTTTCAAAAACAGATAGGCTACCAAATATTTTTTTTTATTTCCAAAAATCATCAAAAAAAGAAATTGTAAAAACTCAACTGCAGCTTGATTGAGATTAATTGAAATGTACAATAAAAAACATGATTATTGAAAATTGTTAAAAACGAAACCCTTCATAATTAAATATATAAATACATAAATATGTAGAATATGTACATTATATAAATACATACATATATACTGTTGTCAGCATTTGAAGCGGATCATAAAAGTTGATTAATGTTGTTCTAAGATAAGAATTGATTGATGATTTCAGTTTTATCTTTAATGAAAGGTTATGATCCACTTCAAATGTTGACTACAGTGTGTTTATTAGAGGATGGATACGCGACCCGGCTGGGTTCGGATAGATATTTAGAAAGGATGCTCAGGCTCGGTCACATCAGCGCGAATGTGCACCTGTATTATAACGACGCTTTTTGCCCCGCGTTTGCAGATGCTCTCATCTGTTGACATTTCTGAACGCCTTCCTACAGTTGCTTAATAAAAGAGTGCATGTGTCATTAATATGAGAAAAAAATGAGATCGGGCTGGGTTCGGGCTCGGACATAAATATCTTAATGGCTGGTCGGACATGGGCCGGGCTGATCAGCACTCTAGTGTATATATATATATATATATATATTATCTATATATATATATAGTGCTGTCAAACGATTAATCGCATCTAAAATAAACTTTTTTGCTTATAATACATGCATGTGTACTGTGCATTTTTATGTATGTGTGAAACACAGGCATAAAGGATATGTTTTGGAAATATATACATCCATATGCATTTATATATTTATATTCTTATATATATATATATATATATAAACATATATTTTCCTTAAATATATGCATACATGTGTTTTTATTTATATATATATATATAGATATACACTGTATGTAAACAATAACGTTTAGTTTGAAAGCACTTATTAATATATACACCAAACACACATAAAGTACAAAGTTTAAATATATAATTATATATGTACTAAGAATATATTTATATATTTACAATGTTATATTTATAGCAGTTATATCTAGAAATATGTTAGATTAAATATGTATTTAAATCTGTTTATTACAGAATTTTTATATTATAAATTGTAAATGTAGTATTGTTGTTGACCTGATAAAGTGGGGGGGAAAAATGACAAATTTACAAATAAATGAATGTCAAACTAACAGTAATATATAAATAACAATACTTTTATTTTCTAAATTTAATTGTAAATATCTATTTATGTACATGTGTTTGATATCATCATGCCTGAAGTCTTTCAGAATGATTGGATAAGGTCTTATTCTTTATGATGCCAGCTGAATTCATGTATCAAAGGAGAATCTTCTGCATCATTTAGGTTTTAGGATGATAAAATATATCAGAAATAAATGAAAGAAATCAGATGAATACGGTCCTTTCTGTGGCACAGTGTCCTATTTTATTATAAATCAATTTGCAATTTAATCCTATTCAAATTCATTTGCAATGCCGGTGCCTTGTATTTGAGTGCATATTCATTCATGTAAATCCGGGAGAAAATCACTAGACACACTGTTTTGTTTGTTTGAAAGGCTACGTTTGCATGTGCTGTCAAGTTTTGCATTTTTTTTTTCCGCACACGTAAACCTTTACAAAGCTTTCTCTGCCAGAAACTCTCAAATTTCTGACTTCCAGAGAGCTGCTCTTGCGGTCGTCCTTCTTTTCATTATTTTGCACTGATGGGAAATGACAGCATTTGTTTGCAGAATCGCTTCAGGGGAACTGTAAAGTTCCAGTGAAAGGAGTTCCTTCATGTCTTCTGGGCTTCTTTTCCTCCGTGATGTCTGAAAAGAACGGAAGGAGGATCTCTGTGGTACTGCAAAAAAGCCAAGAGTGAGCAGCATTCCCCGCAGCCACAGACAGACAGCTTCCTGTTTCAGAAAGTGCTCTTCCTAAAAGTCAGCCTATATGTTTGAGAGCTTCCTGTGGGCAGGAATCGGTGGCTGTGTTTGTTTAGAGATGGGTCAGCAGTCATTGATACCGAGCAGCAGAAACTGTGGCCATAGTTAGCAATTCAAAACATCCAGTAGTGAAATTATGGAGCTGGACTGTTTTAATGATTCCTCTCGTAGCTTGTTTGTTTGGCTCAAGGCTGAGAATTCAGGAAAGACGAATGAATGAATGGTAAATGCGTCGGGTGTAAACGTAGACGCTCAGTGTTGTTCTGTGAGCGAGAGGAACTCAAACCCGACCTCACCTGATTAGCACACAGGAGACGACCGCTAGCGTCTCCAATACTAGCGGCGCGGATCGCTTTACCAGAGGTTAAGAGGGTTGAATTCAAACATGAAAAGCCACGTCTGAGGTGTTCCCGTGTGTCATATAATCAATCAAACTCAAGTGTATTTACCTCACAGGTGGATGGAATTACACCTGCAGCTGAAATCAGATAACACACGCCGTATCTGTGTTCAGCGCTTATTATCAATGCTTATTTACGCTCCTCATTTGCACTTTTAGACTTCACTGATGTGACAATAAAAATAAGAGCACAGGAAATGAAAATGGACTTTAGGTTAAACAATGCATGTTATTCTAAAGTATAAATATTTATCTTCAGTCTATTGTCAGAATGAGTCGTTTTACGTAAGAGAATGACGCTGGATGATGACTTTAAAGTCTTATCTCAGAACTGATCTTTGTGTCTTTAGGGCTATATATCTCACCCGTCTCATCATTAAAACTTTTTGATGCTTCATTTTGATGAAAATAAAAAAAATTAAAATGAACTCTGTAAACATTTATTTTAAGAAGTTTGTCAGATGAAAAAAGAAAGAAAAGAAATGCATTGTGCAGTTTTATTGTTATTCTTGTCACTGTTTGTTAGTCAGTTAGTTTAATGAACAAAAATGCTTTTTAATAGTTTAGGTAACACTAACATACCTAAACTATTAAAAAGCATTTTTGTTCATTAAAGCTGAAGTAAAATGCATTAAAAATGTGAGATGACAAAAAAACCTTAAACACAAACTACAAGGAAATAAGTTGAACTACTAACATACGGTAATGAAAGATTAATCCTAAAAAACTTAAGTTTAAGTACTAAAAAGTAAAATACAAAATAAAGCTAAATAGAAATGAAACATTAAATGTAAAATATAAAAATAAAATTCTGTTATTTTTTATTATTAAGTAGGCACATAACAAATTGTTTAAAATGTAAATTAAAATTTATGAAAATATAGAAATAAAAGCTAATTCTAAATTTAAATATTATACTGCAAAATTAAATTATGTCCATGTTTACATCTTTTTAAAAAATATTTAAAATAATTATTTAAAATAGATTAAATATAAATGAGATGTAAAAACATAAGTAAAAATAATTTAATAAATTGAATTTAGTACTTAATAAATTAAGTACTAAAATTACTAAAGCCAAAATATAAATAGAGCTGAATTGTAAAGCAAAATTCAATTAAAACGAAAACTGAAAATGATAAAAAGTAAAAATCAGTTAAAAAAAAAAAATGTTGTTATTTAAAATAAACATGAGGTATAATAAAGTATAAATGATACTTGGAAAAAATTTAAATGTAAATAAAGTAATAAAAAGAAAAAAGAAAAAGGTAATGTAATAAAATAAATTGAAACTGAAATCAAAATGTTTAAATTTAGTAAAAATAAAACCAACTATACATATACTGTAAAAATAAATAAATAAATAATTTACGGTAAAAAAAAGCAGCTGTGGTTGCCAGAATATAACCGTGAAAAATACGATAACTATATATTTTTTACAGTTATATGTTAAATTTACAGTTAAATACTGTATTTTTTAAATAATAAACCGTAATACCTGATATAATGTTAATATACCAACCTATTAAAGTAGTGAAATCTATTTTGTACCTTTGAAATACACTGATAAGCACCAAATGCGAAATGGTGATGAGAAAGTCACATGATGAACCAAAGCCCATCACATGTAGCTTCAAACGCTATCATGGTAAGAACTAATAAACTGAAATGTGCAATAAACATTCATTTAACAACACTACATGTAACATACAACCCTAATAAACCTCACTGATACAGAAAAAACTAAGAAACATAGTTGTCAACATCAAATTCAAACTAATTTTAAAATGCAATTTAGGGAATTCTGGGAATGTCAGTTTACGGTGTTTCCCTGTAAATGTAACAGGAATTATATTTCTTTCTTTATTTATTTATTCTTAAGGAATATTATATCTTGTGTGGTCAGAGAGGTTTTCTGAACACCAAAGGTCAACCTGCCAGCAAGTTTGTTGTTGTTTGTGCAGATATGCGGTGTTGATTTGTGTTTCTCCTGCAGAAGTTTCCGGAGCTGAAGTTCAAGTACGTGGAGGAGGAGCAGCCGGAGGACTTCTTCATCCCGTACGTCTGGTCCCTGGTCTTTAACTCTGGAGTGGGTCTGTACTGGAACTCTCAGGGCATCGAGCTGTTTGGCATGGACTCGCCCTGACGGGGCCGACTCTTCAGTAGTCTGTCTGTGTAAGTGCCTCACAGCTCAGCTTCCGTCCTCATCGCACCGCTCAAAGGGCTGCAGCTCCCGCCCCGGCGCCGGCTGCACTGAATTCTGGGATTGGTATGATTCGGGGTCTCAGTCACCGGTCTGATGTAGCTAAAACACTTTGGTTGATTGGTTTGTTTGCTAGTTATTGTTTGTGGGTCACACGTGGGGGAAAACAAGTCCAATTGAAGGATTTCTTGACTGACGGTGAACATAAATCATGCTTTGACCCCATTAGGAGTGATTCTTAAAGGAGTAGTTCAGTCAAATATGAATGTTTGCTGAAAATGTGCTCAGCCTGTGGTCATTCCAGATCTAGATGAGTTTGTTTCTTCAGAAGTGTAGCAATGCACATTTGCTTTGACGTGAATGGGTGCCGTCAGAATGAGAGTCCAAACAGCTAATAAAAACATCACAATAACCCACACCACTCCTGATGATCAGTTAAAATCTTGAAAAGCCTACCGCTGCTTGTTTCTAAGAGGCAAATGAATCATTAAACCATTGCTTCTGGCTCAAATATGAGTCCTCTATTCACAATATTGCTTCCTCCAGTCATGAAGTCTGAATCAGGAGAGAAATCTGCGCACAAACACTGTTTACAAGCAAAAACGCTTGAAACGGCTCTATGTGTGGATTATAAACTCATATTCTGGCCAAAGATGACCATTTGAAGTTACAAACATCTTAAAGATGATATAGTTTCTTCAAAACATGCAGCTTTTATGCTTTACAGGGCATCAACTGATGGACTGGAGTGATGTTTTTATCAGACTCTTACTCCGACGGCACCCATTCACTCCAGAGCATCCATTACTGGGACGCTGATGCAATGCTACATCTCTCCAAAACAAACTCATCTACATCTTAGATGACATTTTTATTTAGTGTGAACTGTTCCTTTAACGAGCTGATTATTATGCACAGCTTCATCACATATCACTATATATATAGTAAGTTGCAAATAAATAATATTTGAGAATTTTTGGCTTGTTTTATAGGATGCTTTGCCATTTTAAATTAATTAATTTATTGTCGTTATATTTAGTTTGTTGTATACTGCCGTTATATAATCTACATCTGAGCATCTGCACAAAGAAAAACCAAAACATTTATATATATATATATATATATATATATCAATCAGTTTCTTTCCTGTTGTTTGCTGTTCATTTTGTTGAGTGTTTTTTTCTAAGGATAATAATTCATATTTAGATACTTGTGTAATTAAATAAGCAACTTTCCCATGTAAATGCAGTTTAGTGTATGATTTATGTAAATGACAGATTGAGATAATTGCATGTACATTGTTGTATAGAGAAACACACACAATGCTGTTTATTCCCTCGGTACAGATGGAGCATCTTTCCTGTCCTGCCAATATAATTAACAGAAGTGTAGGGTACATATTTCTCCGTTACTGGTCTTATTACATCCCTGTTACACAAACTTACAGCATAAACACTGTCTTAATAAGTTTGCTTTGCTTATAGGAACACTTTTTTTGTATTTAAATGGAGTTTCATATTTAGTGTTTAGAAAGTATAATTAGTTTCTCTGTGTTTTGCATAGCATCTGTTTATTTTGCATTCATTCTTGCAGATTTATGTAAAAACTATGAGAACGACTATTTATTAATATTGCAAGGAAATGAATTGGCGAGTGTTTCCACAAGACTAAAATAGCTGCTTTATGAGTTTTGTTTGCTTTAGCGTTCTGAAATATCACCAATAAAATAACAGCAAAACTCCTGCTCTTGTGCTTCTTTAAAGTGCGTAACAAATCTTGTACTCGCTTGAAGGGCCTGGAAAAAAAACAAAATGTGGAAAGCAACTGTTGAGCGCTCTCCATGACAGAATAAATGAATCATGGGAGTCAAATGAAGAGCTTCTACAACGGCGCCAGGAACTGAAACCTTTAGTGATGCACCTTCGGCACGCATCGGTGTAAAGCCAGCGCAACGGCTACAGAAGTCATCGGAGGAAGTTGAACTGGATTTGTTGTTCTGATCTGAAATGACACTCGACGAATGAGAGCCTGTGTTTTTAAGTGGCTGTTGCTGTTAAAACGAGGCGTTTAGGAGATGAAAGCTGACGGCGTTTGTGCGTTCTTCTGCAGGAATGCACAGGAAGCTGGCGTTTACTGTAATTACAGCTTACAGACAGAGTTTCCATCAGAGAGCTTCACGGTTTACCACAGAATACCTGTATTATGTTCAGCAGCTGAACGGCGGAAACACCGCTATTGTGTTTTAGCCATGTTATTGATTTTATTTGTCATTTTCTATTTATTAATATTTTAACCGCCCTTATTTAAGTATTATTTTTTGCTTATTTTATTTATTTTTTATTTTGGTTATTGCTGTTTTTTTTATTAAAAACCTTCTTTTCATTTATTTTTGTCTCAGTTGTTTGGTGTTTTTTATTGTTTTATTTTATGTTAGTGTGTTAAATAAGTATATTTCATTTAAGTTAATGTTTGTTTTATTTGAGGTAATGCCTTTAAGATTTATTTATTTTTTGTCATTTTTAAATTCCATTTTATTTCAGTTTGTCTTAGTTTATGTTAGTGTATTAAATATAAGTTATTATTTAATAAGTGTCTTTGAGTTAATGTTATTTTATTTTATTTAAGTAATAAAAGTCTTTTTTAGATAAGTCTTTTTTTATAGTTATCATTTTAATTTTTTTGTCATTGGGGTTTTTTTTTTCTCCAATTTTATTTTATATTGTCTTGGTTTAGTGTTTTTTAAGTTTATTTTATTTTATGTTATTGTTTCACATAATGAAAATGTTTTTAGATATGTATCTTCATATTTTCCGTTCTGTTTTAATTTGGGTTATTTTTATTTTCTAGTGCATGCTTAAATAAAACAAGTATTAAAAAAATCCCGTTAGCTTTTATTTTATTTGAAGCAACAGGTGTTTTTTAATGGTTTTAGTTTGTCATATAATTCAGAAGGTTCAGTACTGAGCCTGTGTTTGGAGGTGTGTGTGTGTGTGTGTGTGTCTCTTTCAGCGCGAGCAGCAGATGGTGAAGGCTTTGCCGCAGTGTTGTTCTTCTTACCTTGTCTTCTCTCTGCCGTTCAGGTGAATGAACACACTGGGGGACTGTGGGTATTGTATTTCCAGCAGACAGCGGCTGAAAGTGTATTGTTCAAAGGTTCTTCATCATATCTCTTTGGTGATCCACAAACAATATTACCAGTGAGAACTGAGCAAATGACTGCTTTGAAAGTGGCCTTAACCCAAGGTTAAGAGAGGGTTAAAAACTTACAAGGTCCGTTATATGTTAATTAAATATAATATGCGCGAGGATGAATTCTGTTGAATAATTTCTCTTGTTTTTAATTATTGATGTGTTTGTTGGTTAGCAGAGATCAGAGCTCAATTGGATGAAAATGTTTTATTTTCACAGCTTCTGTAATAATGTTCATTCATATTTTTGTCCACAGTGTTATTTTAGTAGTAACTGTGTATGTTTTTTTTATTATTATTTTGTTTATTATTAACACAAAAAAAATCATTTTTATTTTTATTATTATTATTTTTTGTCTCTTTTGTCCTTTTAAAAAATATTTTTAAATGTTTATTCAGAAGTCAGTTTTATTTCGGTTATTAATTTTAGTCATTGAACTGACTTCAGTCAGGTTCCATGCCCATTTTTTATTTAGTCTCTGTTTAAAATGGATATTTTCCTTTTTTTTTTTTTAAGTCCAACGAACCAAAATGTTTGTAACCAGTCTGCTAGCTTATAAATAATTTGTACAGAAATAAATATGTTTTTGATATTAATATTTTTTTATGTGTTTTGTAGTGTATTACTCACATCTGTGTATAAATGTCAGTCAGTCTGGGTATTTCCCAGCAGACAG
Source organism: Enteromius thamalakanensis (assembly GCA_032357475.1). NCBI lineage: Eukaryota > Metazoa > Chordata > Actinopteri > Cypriniformes > Cyprinidae > Enteromius > Enteromius thamalakanensis. The sequence continues at coordinate 421,176 of JAUCMT010000025.1, read as the reverse complement.
CAGGTCACATGTCTGGGTCATTCTCCGGATCCCACTCACTCATCAGGACTGGGGCATCACCATGACGACTGCCATGCTGTTGGCATTTTTGCTTTAGAAATACTGCTAAAGGTAGATTGAGTGATGTCTGAAGAGCAGGATAACACAGACTTTAGGATTTCAATCATGGACCGTAAGAAACCACAGACCAACACTACAATTAAAAAAAAAAAAAAAAGTTTAAAAAAAAAATTGCTAAAAGATTTTAAAATCTAAGAACTGACACTTAAAAATTAAACACCTCAGAACTATCGCTAAAAAATTACAGCAAAAGTAAAATATCGCTCAGAATTATCATATTGCTTAGAATTATCACTAAAACTACAATTCACTCAGAACTCTTACTAAAAAATAAAATCACTCTGAACGGTTGCCAAAAAATAAAAATTGATCAGAGTTATGACTAAAAATGTAAAAAGTGCACAAAAATATTGCTAATAAAAATTTTTTACAAATAAAACCATTAACAATTATCACTAAAAGTTGCTTATAATTATTGCAAGAAATCCTTTTCTCAGAATTATTGAATTCTGAGAAATTCAATAATTGTATTTAAAAATTACTCTGAATTATGGCCAAAAGAATTGTTCAGTATAATTGCTACAAAATAAAAATGTCTCAGAACTACTGATTTAAAAAAAAAAAAAAAAAAGGCTGAAATAAATGTAACAGCAAATAAATACAAATGCATAACAGTGTAAGAAGCGCCTGGAACACTGCACTGAAGTTTTCTCTTCACTAGCGGATCTCTCTGTGTAGAGTTTTCAGAGCAGCTGAAAGTCATATCAGAGTGTCTAGAGTTCATCTGATGGTCATAAAGCAGCTCCAGCTTTTACAGTGGCATCCATTGAGAGTGGGGCATATGGCGTTCCATCTGGGGCTCCTGTCCCATGTGATTCATTCAGAGAGACGCCGCCTTCTGCGTGTTCGTCCGAGAGACGCCATTCTTCTGCTTCGTCCTCTGCTAGCTCTCGGTGTAGGGACGCTACATTAGCTGTAGTTTCATGTAGCTTGCGCTCTTCTATGCAGCAGGGTAATTATATGAGGTAATTACATACATTCTGAGAGGCTGAACACGTGAAAGTGCTGCAGTGATGATGGAGAGAGCCCAGGCTTTTACATCCTCTTCAGAGAGATGATCTGGAATGGAGAGTTTTATTCGTTTTCATATTCATTTATATACAGTATCTCACAAAAGTGAGTACAACCCTCACATTTTTGTAAATATTTTATTATATCTTTTTAAGGGACAATGCTAAAGATATGAAACTCTGATAGAATGTAAAGTAATCAGTGTACAGCTTGTATAATGGTGTAAAGT
>JAUCMT010000025.1:401285-418761 GCA_032357475.1 Enteromius thamalakanensis | reverse complement strand
AGCGTTGTCCCTTGAAAAGATATAATAAAATAATTACAAAAATGTGAGGGGTGTACTCACTTTTGTGAGATACTGTACCTGTTCAGATGAATGGGTGGATGGGTAGATGGATAAATACAAGGATGGATGTATGGGTAGGTAGGTAGGTGGTTAAATGTAAAGAAAAGATGGAGGATGAATGGATGGATGGGTGGATAGAGAGAGAGAGATAGGGATGGATAGAAAGATGGATGGGAGATTAATAGATGGATTGTGGGTGGGTGGATGGATGGATAGGTAAATAGATGGGTAGGTGGATAGACAGATAGTTGGATAGATAGATCAATAAAGATAGATAGAGATGGATGCATGATAGAAAGATAGATAGAAAGAGATAAATATGCGGATGGGTGGATGGATTGAAAAATAGATGGATATAATATACATGGATGGATGGATAAACGTATGGATGGATGGATGGATGGATGGAAAAAATAGAATTGCTCAGACCTATTACAAAAAATATATCTATATAATTCAGAACTATTGCAAACACTAACAATCAGTCAGAACTATCATCAAACATGCTCCTATCACTAAAACAAATTAAAATCATTCAACTATGACTGATAATGAGACAGCTCAGAATTACCTCCAAAGAAAGAAAAGCCACTAGCATAGACAGACAGTTTGTTTATACTCTATTCTGCTTTTGTTCCGCTCTCGCAGTGTGACCTTTGACCTCATCAATAGGGTCAGCTTCCTGTGGTGTTTGGGTTTCTAGCAGTCAATCGATCTGATATTCACATCAGCCAGACCAGTACAGCTGAATTCACTTGACCCGATGTGAACGGAGTAAATACTGGATGTGTTTAGGTGTTTTACTTCTCAGAGCGACTGATGAGTGAATCAGGTCATGAAGCACGGGTTTCTCTGAGATCTGCTTGTTCATCAGTCAGTCGTCTTCTGCATCTGAGCTTCACGCGCTTTCTTGCTGATCTATCAGGTGAGTCTGTTTGATAAATAAACAGCTGTTTTGTGCCTGGAGTCATGGATGTCATTCCCTCACAGGTCAGTCAGTGTTGCCAAAACTAAAAACTACCTGACACGGGACTTTTGTTATTTGAAATATTTGAAATTTAGCCTATAAAATAAAAAAATGCACAGATAAAAGAATTCATGATGAATGAAAGAATAAATAAAATAAAGATTTATTTTAGACTTATTAAGATGTATTGACACTAAATCAGGGATTGAAAGAAAGAAAAATAAGCATTTATTTTTATTCATTTAGGATAATACATTTAGAAAATACAAAAAAGAAAGAATATAATCAAAATATAAAGATATTTTAGAACGTATTAAAACGCATTATAAATATAAATATAAAACTAATTAGAAATGTTTTTTTACTACATATATGTATTTATTTATTATAGACTCCACATTGTGGATATATGATTATTTACTTATCATGAGGATTGCATAGACAATAGCAGTCTGTTGTGACGTCTGTGTGTGTGTAATATGCAATGATTGTTAAGTATTTTATTTGATTAATTCATTACGAACTGTAGCGGGTTCGCGTTGCCGTCGTGACGTCATCACCAAAAGGAGGCACGCAGCTCCGATTGCGTCACTACAGTCATTGTGAGCGCGCACGCAGCCCGTCTGTCACGCGTCGCGCGCCATTGATCAGAGGTCGCGACCCCTTCGTTCCCTAAAAAAACCCGCGAAACGCAGAGCAGGAGACAGGCGAGCTGTTTGAGACTGACTCATGATGCGCCAGAACCCTGCACATACTCAGAAAATGATTTTCTTTACCGTTCCTGACTCTTTCAGCCACTCTCTCTCTCTCTCTCTCTCTCTCTCTCTGTGTGTGAGCGTTTGGAAATGTGAAATATTTCTCACCAATAGGCGGCAGCAGTTCATGTCTTCTTAAATACAGACAGGAACATGTTCACCCGTTTACAAACACTGCCAATATCATATTAATCATTTTGTTATTATTAAATATAAAAAAGTTAAAAATTCCAACATCTGAATATCACATATATTATAAATAACTATGCTGTGTATAATAAGAAAAACAATCATAATTAAAATATTGGTATGAAAAATAATGTTAATATATATATATATATATATATATATATATCAGAATATATAATAATATTTTTTGATAGATGATTAATCATATAAATACTGTAATAATAGTAAATAATTTCATATCATCAAAATAATATTAGCAAATGTGTATTTGTATTTAATTTCAATATTTACTTACAAGATATGTGTTTCCATCTAAAACATGTGATGATTGCATCATAAACATTTAAGTTTGTGTGTGTGTGTGTGTGTGTGTGTGTGTGTGTGTTCATTCTTAATGGGAACTTACCTGCGCGCCTGGCGCCAGTGTGTGTGTGTGTGTGTGTGTTTCCTTATATGAGACTTCATAACACAAGCAGCACAAACACACGAGTCTTAATGTCATCTGTTACACTGCACTGTAACTTTATAAACTCCTCGTCCGATGTGTCAGTCTGATGGTACATGTTACTTTGTTTTATGTTTGCGCAACACAATCACTTTTTCCTGCCTGTTCTGTGTTTTTTTTTTTTTTTAAAGCGACAGGGTGTCTAGACAATCACATGACCTCCGACGCGCCAATGAGAGACGCGGAGACAGAGACACACACACACACACACACCGAGAGAGAGAGAGAGAGAGAGACAGGCGTCTGATCTTCATCTCGTTCTCAGTCCTTCAGTTCTTCATCGACTCGGAAACTTCCCGCGTTCGAGCTCTGGAGACGGATATTTGTGGATATTTCGAGCGTTGTGTTACCGTACCGGGCGAATCACCGAGAGAGGTTTTCTTCAGCGGGGTCTGATGTGGATTTAACGACTTTTATCGGTCCGGTCTGAGCTGCAGATTTGATGTCAAACGGAAGAAAACGGCAGATTAATCGACCTTAACGATCGCTGTGGATTACGAGCGAACTCGGTTCCGATGATTGCGCACTGACACCAGATCCAAGATCGTTCCCAGCGAACCCAGACAGTCGTCCCAGCGTTTCCCTTTTGGATTCCGTGAGGTGAAATATTAAAGTCTGGCGTATGAAACGGATCGCGTCCGCTTCTCCTGCTCGCCGTTTCTCCGCCGTCTGCTCTGCGCCTGTGGATTCGGACCTCCGGATCTTCATGACTTGCGGACAAAATGGCCGTTTTGTAGCCGGGGAACCCTCTTGTCGTCCCGCATGTTCAGGACCAAACGATCGGGGCTCGTCAGGCGACTCTGGAGGAGCCGTGCGCCCGCGGAGGGCGACGGAGACGCGGACACCGGCGGCGCCGCGGGCTGCTGCCTCGGGAAACCGGGCGCCAGTAAGCCTAACCCCGGCACCGAGGCCGAACTGAAGGCGCTGACGTACTCGATCCTGAAGAAGATCAAGGAGAAGCAACTGGAGGTGCTCCTGCAGGCGGTGGAGTCCCGCGGCGGAGCGCGGAGCCCCTGTCTCCTCCTGCCGGGGAAAGCGGACGCCAGGCTCGGTCAGCAGTCCTTCCCGCTGCCGCTGCTGCTCTACAAGGTGTTCCGGTGGCCGGACCTCCGGCATTCCTCGGAATTAAAAAGACTCTCTTGCTGTGAATCTTACGGGAAAATCAACCCGGATCTCGTGTGCTGCAACCCGCATCATATGAGCAGACTGTGCGAGCTCGGTACGACCCGCTCTCCTCTCACTGATCTAGAGCCGTTTTTACAAATGTGCATGTGCTTTCTCTCACATACGTGTTATTTTAGTTGCTTAAACACATATGAAGCTCTCCTGTACTGAATATAGAGTGCTCGTATAGGACTATAATAACACTCATAGAACAGTGGCGTTTAATTACAGCTTAGAATGGAATAGAATTATATAGAAAAGTAGGGGATTGGAGCTCAAATTATCCTGGCTGATGGAAATGTTTCATATAGTGCTTATGCAGTACTATAGCGTGTGTGTGTGTGTGTGCGTAATATAATATAGAACAGAGAAAAAGTTTCAACTAAACATGCAGAAGATCATAATGGAATAGAATATAAGAGATAATAATCGATGGTATATATTTAAGACATTAAGAGTTACTCTATATGTGAAGAGCTCATTTGAAAAAAAAAAAATACAGATTACTGATAAAATGTTGCATTCCAGTTAATATAAATCAAACTGCAGCTGGGTTGTTTTGCTTATATAATAATAACAGCTAAAACATGCAGTAACTAACACACAATAAAACATGATTGATGAAAATGAATTAAAACACAGTCATCTGTTTTTGCAAATAAACTCTTCATATATATATATAACCTGTTTATATTATATATAAAGAGCAATACAAGACCAATAATGCCCATTCTTTCATTATATGTGGTCTGTTTGGTAGTTAGCTGAAGCAACTTCATCAAATAAGTGTCTTGGTATGAGCTACCGATTCTAATTATTGTTCTTATACAGTGATGAATGTTGTGTTTCCATGTGGATAAATGCATGAGTTTTCAGCTGGACTGGACCTCCAGTCTGTGGTTGTTCATGTGAAACCCGCCGGAGGCCCCAGTGTTCAGTGAAGTTAGTTTTCAGTGATCAGTGTGTGTGTGTGTGTGTGGAGTCTGGCGCCAGGCGGCCGTGTGTTTATCAGAGCTGTCCTGCCTGTAACCCTCAGCACTACACAAACACTTTTCCCAGAGAATGCCAGGCCTTATCATCAGCCCACATCTCCACTCACGGCCTCTCTTTCTTCTTCTGCAGAATCCCCCCCACCCCCGTACTCAAGATATCCCACCGATTTTCTTAAACCACCTGGTAAGTTGAAGTTTCATCTTGAATTTAATCACATGTGGAGTGTTTTTTGCACATTTACTGTGACAATACCATGGTATTCTCAGTATTTAAGTAATAATGCAAATACATTTTATGCACATTTACTATGGTAATACCATGGTGTTTATGCATTATTTAAATACCATGCGGTTTTTTTTAAACCATGTTGTAAGCTTAAAATCAATTTGAAATCTTTGGACATTTACTATGACATTTAAGTACCATTGCATCAATTTTTTTACTTGCTATGTTTAAGGTTTTTCTAAATGTAAACCAATGTGCATTTCTTAAAACCATTAGTTTTAATTTAAAAAAAACTTGCAATGAAAGTTTTTGGACATTAACTTTAGCAGTACCAGTTTTGTTTGCATGCAATAAAGGTTTTGGCCATTTGCAATCGTAATACCATGGTGTTTTTACCACATAAGTACCGTGGTGCATGAATATGGTAATCATTCAGTACCCTGCTGTATGTAATGATACTGTTTAGTAAATCTTAGTAAGTTTGCTATGCTGTTGTACCATGGTAATAACGTGGCATATGAAGATAGTAATTATTTAGTGGCATGATTTGATATATACTTTAGAGTACTGAATGATTATTGTACTGATGCTAAGTGCTAGTAATTGGAGTAAATGCTTGAATAGTGCAGTATATGTGCGTATGGTAATGATTCATTGTGTAATAGACGTTTGGTCCGAATGATGCAAGTGGTTTGAATGTTTGCGAGGACTTCTGAAACGTGGATCACATCAAGGAAATGCTGATTTATCTGCAGAATTAATCTGAGGTTTTGGGAGTGTCGCTTTGCGTCTTTCCTCTGAGCGTTTGCGTTTTCTCTACCCATAATGCCGTATGAGCATGTCCTGTATATTGGCTTCAGATAAGCGTGTTGTGTTTGGCAGCGTCCCGGATGAGGTTTCCTGCTGATCGCCCCGTAAAGATCCTTCTCAGTCCCAGCCAAAACTCCTCAGTTAAACAGTATCGCTTACGCATTGAGAAATCCAGCCGAGTGCCTGTTTCCAAATCCTTTCTTTGAGCCCAAATTTGTGCGTCTCAATAATGTTTATAGTTGTGTGTGTGTGTGTGTGTGTGGGAACGACTCTACACTGACTGACATTGGCTCTCGATCTTTGAGTCATTCTTCTTTTATGAATCAGTTTGGGGTTTCGGAGCGACTGAGGGAGAAAGCAAGAATGTGAACGAGAAAAGGCGCCGCGGTGGAGGACAGGAAAGCCAGTTTGGGGAGGACATTTCCTGTGCAGGACACACACACACTTCCATTAGCTGCGTTCGGCTCTTGGACGCGAGACAGAGAACAATAGAAGACGGGAGATTTTCTCCAACTGAAAGAGAGAGTTACACTGATCGCTGGGAGGAAGTTATTCGTTGCTTGTTCGTGGGTGTGTGTGTGTCGTTAGTAACTTCAGAACGAGGAAGACGGTTTGACAGTGGTTTAGGGCGACTGTCACATTCGCACGTCGACGCGACGAAAGGGCCGTTGATGCTAGCTCATTTGCATATCAATCACTTTAAGCTTCCAGACGCAAACATTCACACTTATAATGACAAAGAAAGCAAAGTTTTAGCAAGAGCTAGTCAAAAGTCGTTAGCTTTGCTACATTTTAGAAGGGTTCGGTGGACTTGCTAATGCTTTTGTGGTTGTCGTTTTAGACACGCCGCACGGTGCGTTTACACGCTAGACGCGTCTGATTTGAGTCGTTTGTATCTCTGAAGGCTTCAGTGTCGTTATTGGGTGACGCTTGTGCTTGTGATAGATTGATTGGTCTAAGACGGACAGGTTTTGCTCACTGGAAAATGAATCATAACTTGTTTGACGCTGCTGCTTGATCCCACATCTTCTCTCTCTCTCTTTGTGGTCAGGTTCAGGTTTGACCGTGTGTCTCATTAGACTGACCACAGCTCAGGGAATGTGTCCAACTCTCAAGGTTGCTTCCGAAAGTTACACCATTTCACAAATTATGCACACAAATTGGCAAATTTTCTCTAACGCTAAACTTAAGAACTCATCATCCTTGCGCGTGGTACGATGTCACCATGGTACATGTCCAAAAACTCGCGGGTGTCAATGGAAATATCCCTCAAAAAAGCAATTCACAAATTTTTGTGATTATTGGTGAATGGTAGCATAACATAAAAGTAAACAAATCAAATATTTAAACTTTTTAGTAATTACGTTTTAAAAATCTATTTAAGTACTAGCTAAAACAAATTACTATACGCCCAAATTTATATTTAGATTTACATATATTTTTTTATTTGGATATTTTGGATGATGCTAGTTCATGTAAAGGCATTAAAATTATTCAATCTGTAAACGTTTAACAAAAACATTTCAACAAAGCTAATTTGATGAGCAGCTAAATATGGTAATGCAGGCTAATGCTAACTTGTTTATGTAAAGACACTGAACAAAATGGACTATTTACTCAGAATTTATTCATGTTCAAAATCCCAAGCTTGGTGCTTCAAGTTAGCATTAGCCTGTTCCTTTAGAAACCTAAAGCTAATTGCTTCTTTGTTAGCCATAAACCATGTGTTAGCTAAACTGCTATGAATCAGATTTATGATAACATTTGCCATAAATCGCCACGCAGCTATTTAGCACATAGGTAAACTGCTTTTATAGCGGTTTCCCGACACGCTAGACATTGAACTGAATGGATTATTTAGTACAACTCCAAATTCAGCGGCTTTAGCAAAACCTAGCGCAAATACGCTAATTCGATGAGAAGTCAAACTAGCGATTGACATCACAAATTAGCATTAGCATAAGCGTTTGTCAGCATGAAACTGCTAGCTAAACTGCTCTGAAGCAGATCTTTACCGTAAATTATTTGAGTTTAGATATGTTCAGCTTGTATCGTGACTGACGCACTTTCTCCTGCAGTTGTTTGATCTCAGGAACTCCAGGATACTGACGTTAGATCCCAACATATGGAGACAATATTCCAGCCCTGTTTATTAAAGGGTTAACATGAAAGCGGGAGCAACAGGGTGTTTTTCCTGTCTACTCGCACGCCAATTTGAAAATTTACTGTACACCGTTTTCAAGGCTGCTGCTATTTCCTGACTAGCTGGTTGTTTTGGACTGCATGGAGTAAATCCTGCTAAACAGCGCTTTGCTATAAGAGCACTGCTAGCTTTCTTGGCTTCAACCTCAGAAGTGCTTTATGAATTTAGCATGACAGAAAAGTGGAAGGAGCAGGAAAATGAACGTCCGCTGGGTCCAAACGCTTTAATATGTATCTTTTAACCCTCATGTGATTGACAGCTGTCTTTCTGTATCTCCGCAGATTCTCCAGGTTCTGTGCCTGCTTCCACTGAAACTGGAGGAACGACGTATTCGGCCCCTATGGGGTTCTCAGGTAAGAGCTTTGAACTCTTCCGTGCTGATTTTCTGAACCCCAAACAGAGCTGAAAGATTTGAGTTTCTTCTAAAACTAGCAAACACCACAAAAACCAGCTCTAAAGTCAACATGAAATCAAAACGGGCCATATTTACTTCCTTAATGCACATTCCTGATCTTATCATGCACGTTATTCCAAAGAACAGGCATTTGTCTTCGTGCATCTAAAAATACTTTCCTGATCCACTGATGTCTGCGAGGCCATGTAGACTTTAGGATGATGTTAACTAAGACTAAGAGCTATGTAGTCATTGTTTTAACAGTACAGGAAATTAGGGTTATTTATATTCTGTTACAAATAAATATCCAATGAAATGAATACTTTTGTTCTATTTAATATTATTTGGATTAGCATTTATTTTTTATACATGTGTATATATATATATATATTTGGCTTTTATTTTATTTATTTATTTTTATTTAGTTTATTCCTTATTTTCTCTCAGTAATTAGCCAAAATAAAATGTCTAATTTTTGTTTAGTTTTTTCACATACTTTTATTTATTTTATTTTGACTTTATGTCAATGGCTAATAAAATTTTTAATTAAAAAAAAATCACAAATTTCATGTTAATTTATTTAATTTAGCAGCCAAGGCAACATTTCGAATTTTTATTTCAGTGACAGAAACATTAGTTTATTTAGTTAACAACAGCATCACTGGTTTCATGTTGACTTTGCTGTAATCAGAGGTAGATCCTATGTGTTTGTGAATGTTGTCCTTTAGTAAAACGAACCTGGTCACTCGTCCCGTCCTGAGCCCTGAACTCATGCAAAGAGCGGGGATTGTGTTTATAGAGACTCTGAGAGAGAGAGAGAGAGAGAGAGAGAGACATTGGTTTGGGTTCCTGCGTACAGATGGTTCTCATTACAGTGACTTTAAAGAGTTTTTATGGTGGTGTTTAATCCAGCGCTGGGCGGAGTGTGTGTGTGTGTGTGAGGGTCTTTAGATGGGTTTTCAGATAAGAACGGCTAAATGATGGAAGCTTTACATAAACACATGTTAAAGTACTGCCTTGTGTGTGTGTGTGCTGCTCCCTTTCCCTGGCCTCCACCGGCATTTGTTTTCTGTTTCTTGTTTTTGTGTGTGTGTGTGTGTGTGTGCGTGTGCGTGTGTGGGATGAAAGATGGATTGCTTCAGTCCCGGACAAACGCCTCCTCCCAAATCCATTTACATTTCTGAGTGCATTTACGTCCCGTTTTCGTTCAGAGGTGTGTTTTTCCTGCCGAAACGAGTGAATGGAGCTCAAAGAGACGAGGGGGGAGGAGGAGAAGTTTGAGGCAGAGGAAGAAAAGTCGGGCACACAGGAAACACACTCCCAATGAAAGAGTCTCTCTGACCTCCTAATTCACTCGCTGCCATGAGACGCTACGTAACATGCTTCAACTTAAATGTTGTATATGAGTGTGTGTGTGTTTGAGATTATTGGATGAGAGTCTGAACACTGTCCTGGTTTGTCTGAATTAAGAGTTAACCTTAATATGACAGACAGACTTCCTGTGCTCAAAGAGTTTCTTTACAGTAAGGTCTCATGCATTAGTAGCAGTGAGCTGTAAAGGTGTGAATATTACAGCGTTTATTAATCTTAGTTAATGTTATTTAATAAATATTGTAATTTATAGTTGTCCATGATAACTAATGAACGCGTTTTCTGTTAGAGTCTTACATTTCAGGGTTGTATTTTATTTTAATAATACTACATAATTTAAATCCGGTCTTTTTTGGGTGTAATTTTAAGTGCTTCAGTTAAATGTCAATGCCAAGGCAACATTTCTCAGTTAAGTTTAAAACCTTTCACACTTTGTTTGGCTGCTAGTCTAGCACTTGATTTGCTTGTTCCTCGTACAGATAAAGTTGAGTTGAATTTAATCTGAGTTTAACAGATTTTGGAAGAGTGTCACGCGGTTAAGCTGTTTCCGTCGATCTTCGATCAGGTCTTTCTAAACGTCCCGTGAATGTCTGCAGGACCCTCGGCGACCCTAATCCCCCCCTTAAGGGGCCTAAACGTTGTTACCGTGGCAACCTCGTGCCTCATTCCAGGGTTGTTTGGGTTAGCCAAGGAGGAAAGGGCAGCACAGGAAATGACATCATGCCTCGGAGGAAAAAGCCTTGAGTCTTGGGTAGGGCCTCCCGGGCGCCTCCGTCGAGCGGAAAGAAAACATTACGAGAAAATGACACAAAGCGGCTAGTTGAACGTCCACGTTGGTTTGACGACATGTTTTGAACTGTAAAGGCTTTGTTGTGTTTTTTGCTCGTTACCGGCCACTTCCTCTGCCATCAAGCTTGGAATTTGACTTCAGCTCTTCTTCTGTGTCAAAACAAGGCTAGAAGAGGAACATAGCAGAAGAAAGTCAGTACAGACGCCCTCAGGATCCAGACACCTCGGCCGCAAACATTTTCTTAAACCGCAATCTAATCGCTTAACTAAACACACAGACAGACGGCGTGTTTTCTCACGCACACACGTGATCCGTTCATTCAGAAAGTCTTTCTCTGTCTCCTGTCCGACTGGCTGCTTGATGGCAATGAACAATTGAACATCTCACTATAATTATTTACTGTCTCAATGAGAAAAAACAACAACCGGCGTCTCCGCTCAACAGGCTCGACTGGTTGTCTAAACCGGGTTCTGGAAAGAAGTGCTGGTGGGGACGGGGGAAAAGATCATGGAAAAATATTGTAAAAATTTTAAAATAATTAATTAATTAATAAATTAGACCAAAATAAATAAAATTAAATAGAGTCAAATAAATAAAAATAGAATATAATACATTTAGAATTAAACAAAAATAAAAGACTTTAAAATGAATGTGAAAAGACAAATACATTTATGAAATAAATTAATTGTAAAGATAAATAAATACAAAGTGAATTATAAAATAAATGAAAATTAGGCTTTAAATAATTGACTAAAATATTTATTAAGGGAAAAACTTTGTTGATAGTTAATAAAAAAGAGGGGAAGGAGTTTTTGATTATTATAAATAAAGCTTAGGTGGGAATAATCAATATAAATCAGAAAAAATAAATAGATTTGATTATAAAAAAATATATATAAATTTATGAATAAAACAAATCTATAAAATAATGAATTTAATACTGTACTGTACTATATCTGTAACTAGATATTTTCCTAATAATACTGTGCTATCTAAAAAATATGAGACTCCTCGTGAAAGTTTTCACCCTGACGCTAGTCATACCGATGATCGCCATATCAAATCAGTTGTGACACCACCGTGGCTTTTTATTAGTGGAGAGAGTTAAACTGCTAACCTTTGACCTCATAATCAACATGATGTCATAAACGGTTTCCTTTGGCCCGACACTCCCACGGCGAGCGTACAGTATACCACGAGTGTCGTGAAATCCCAGTCTGATCCACGTATTAGAGCACAATAGAGGACGACGTCAAGTATTTCCTGACTCTGTGTGTGTGTGTGTGTGTTATGTAATGGCTCTCAGTCTAATTGCCAGTTTCCTTTATTGACTTCCAAACAAAGAAGCTGCCAAACATTTCTGTTTGTCCGTCGGTCCGTCTGCGTGTCTCTCGGTGGAACGCGTGTGAAATTTTTGTTATGATAGAGACGCCCGAGGAAAAAGATAATATTTATAGAGCCGTAACGGGCACACACACATCAGAGAAGTTGCCTTCGGGTTTGTTTGTTTAGTTGGTATTTGCAAATGTCTGCCAGTTGTGTGCAATCATTTTGTCTGCACAAGAACGTCTAGCTATGCTAACCCTCGCTTGCAGTTCAGATCATTACCAGAAGAGGCGCTGTATTGTAGACATTCTTCTAAAACTAGTTGTAAAGCTGCATGAGTAAATCTTAAATATTAGTATTGTACTTTTGGAGTCGTACTGTAAACTAAAATTATTTTTGTTTTCGTAAATACGTGTTTTTTTATTTTACAGTGAAATGTTTTAATATTAATGTTTATTTTCTAAAAAAAAAAAATGATCTAGTAATATTAATCACAATAGCAATAATAAAAAAAAATTCATAGAAAATCATTAATGTTGTTATTTTTTATTTTTTTATACAGTGATGTTACAATAGTAAGTTTTTTTTTTTTGGAAATTTTTATGTAATTTTAGTAGTAATAATAATAATTTTAATAAATATTTTTTACATTTTAAAGTTTTAAGCAAGTCTTTAATATGCAGTTTTTCAGTTTACAGTGAAATATTACAATTGTGATTTATTTTCATATTATAGTACTAATCATAAAAAAAAATTTTATTTTACAGTAAAATGTTACAATCATAATATTTGTTTAACATCTTAATTTAGTGATAAGAATAATAAAAACAATATATTTTAAATGCTACTTACATTTTTTATTTTACTGTAAAATATTACATAAAGTAGATTACATAAATTTAGAGGGTTTGCTTCTCTGTTTTTGTGTACTTTCATGAAGACTTTGCATCACCCTTGTTGAGCGTCTTTGTGTGCTGCCGTCATCATTGGTTTAAGTTTGAGCCCCTGACCTCTGACCCCTGACCTCACGGCAGCTCGCCATCAGCGGATAAGAGCGCCGGCTGGTCGTAAAAGAGGCCGTCTCCTCCCGTGAACCTCTGCCAGACGAGAGACAATCAATAAAACACTGACTTCCCTCCAGTGTGTGTGTATGTGGAGACAGACAGAAATAATCATTAACTTCTCCAGACTGCTGAGTGACTCGCGTCTGTGTGTGTGATTCCATTAGATGTCCAGACACTTTCTGCTGTTTTTTTGTTTGTTTGATGTACAAAGTGACTGTTTAAAGTCTCCTTAAATGGAAAAACTTTGTCTGACGTACGCCAAAACGCCACTCTGTGTGTGTGTGTGTGTGTGTGGTATTCGAGCGCTCAGACCAAAGGGAGCCAGTGTGGACAGAGGAAGGATGGTTTGTTACCTGAGGCAGTAAAGCTCTAAATGGAGATTTGACTTTAGCTCAACCACAAACAAAGACCATGAGTGTGTGTGTGTGTGTGGAGTCGTTTTGTCCCCTCTAGAAGAGAAAGAATGAATTGCTTGGGGGAAGGGAGAGATTTGAAAGGACCGTATGAAATCAGTTTGATTTGTTCCCAAATTCTGTTTTTATTTATTTACCGTTTAAAAAGTGCTGTACAATAGATTTTTACTTTATAAATTAAAACTACTTATCTCTTGATATGTTTTAATATATTAATGATAATGACTAAAATCAATATTATGATTATTTAGTCTTTGGTTGGTCATGAAGACCCTTAAGATTGTGTTTCTGTGCAATAACGATCTCTAGCTGAGAGTGTTTGGACTGATAGCGTTCAGGATGTCAACTGAAAGCTTGAGGCTGTAGAAGACATGAGGTGTGTGTGTGTCATGTTGCACGCTCTATTTCAGGACACTCTCTGCGTCTGGCTGTCACCATGTCATTCGGGGTGACACTGTGGTCATCCAACCGACCGACACCGAGACGCCACACACACACAGCAGTAAATCCATAACCTATGCACACAAATCCGTTCACACGCACACACACACAAGTACCTGTGCAGTTGTGGCTTTAGTTGAATAAACTGTCGTCTGAACACACACACAAACTCAGAGGTCTGTTTGATGTACGGTGTGTGTGTTACTCAGGTTTGCTTGCTGTTCACGGTGTCGTCAGAGAGACTAGTCAACTATTAAGACTGAAATAGCATCAGTCTGGCACATAGCAACCACACACACACACACAAAACATTAAACAGCTAGTTGTGTGTCAGTATAACGGCTCCTCTATATAATATATAATGAAGCCGCCTCCGTGTAATAGTAAACAGGAAGTAGCTGCTGTACTATGCTTCACTGTTGGTAATACTGTGAAATATTGATATATATATACCGTTGCATTGGTTTGCTAATGCTGTGGTTTTCATAGTGTCATTTGATGACAGTTTGTCATTCACAAAGACACTGAAACTCACCAAGGCTGCATGTGTTTATTAAAAATACAATAAACAAACAACATACAGTATATGGTACATTTGAATATATATTTACTCTTCAGTGTCACATGATCCTTCAGATTCTGGCACCATTATTGTACAAGTTCTTCCACAGTATATTTAAAGTATTTACTCTGTTATTTTTTATGATTCGGTAATACTGTGTTATTTTAATATATACCTTGATTACTGTATTCCCATACAATGCTACTTAAATGGCACTGTAAGCTGTTCAAAGCATATAATACTATTACTATGGTAACGTATCCAAACAAGTAATGTTTGTAAGGGTTGTAATGATGGCTCTACCTACTCTAGTCATCATCTTAGTCTGGACTGGTGCGTAATTAACTATACTGCGAAATTATGGCCTACTCACTCGATCTGAGATTAAAGAGAGACTGTCCGTACTGGGGACAAACAAAGAGTCCAAGAACAGCTTAAATTTAACTTCAGATGAATTAAAACGCAAAAACATCGCGCAAAGCATAAACATTGGGTGATTAATGTACAGAGCAAGATGTGGACCAATGGGATTTCCTGTAGGCGGAGCTTAGTTGCATAAAGTTCACTGCATTATTATGATAGATTTCGTGTGCCTTCTATATTGTTACATCACAAAGTTCAGAATGGGCGTTTTCGGCGCTGTCGTTGGCGAGTACAATCGCAGATTTATTGTAGTGCTGACGTCAGAACATTGTTCGGGTTGCAGAGGTGGCCCAGACAAATGATAAGCAGTACTGCTAATGTAAACAAGCACTGGAGGCCAGTGGCGCTGCTCTGTGCGGGGCGGCAGATTCCTCACATTCCGTCGCTGCCTCTCGTGAACGCTGAAATTAAGGATGCAAGAAATGTTTGGCAGAGCTCAGGATGGTTTTCTTGGACAGAAGGCATGCACTGGTGTGAAAGTGTGTGTGTGTTTACCTTTTTGTTCTAGTGTTCCCATCTAATCCAGTCAGTTTATCTCCTCAGCTCTCTCCTTCCTTCCTCAACAACAATTTTCACGGTTCACTTTTTGTAAAGCCAATTTCTGATGGATCTTACTGGTCCAAGTTATTACTGATCCAATCATTGGGGATTTTAGTCCAATACACCATTTTGGTCAGGCTGGAAGAACTTGTAGACTTCCTTGGACCAGCAAGTCCTAGATTGATCACCTTGATCTGGCATCCTCTAGATTTTCCGGAAGGGATTCATTGAAGTTTACTTGATGAGTTTAGATGGTCATAATTCATAATTGGATCTTTTTCCCCCCCCTTTTATTAGTAAAGACAATTTCTGATGGTTCTTACTGGTCCAAGCCGGTTGTAATCTTGTCTAGGTGGCCCTACCCCTTAGTTGTTTTGGTTTCAGCCTGAAAGACCAACTTGGTAAAACTGGAAGAGCTTTAGACAAACTTGGGCCAGCTAGTACCAGTTTGACCCCTTTAATCTCAAACAGGGTTCAGTAAAGTGCACTTGATGTTAAAATGGCATAAATAATAAAGGGTTCTATTTGGAAGTAAACCAATATCTGGTGGTTCTTACTGGTCCAAGCTGGTCATGATCTATTCTAAATGGTTAGTTGACCTATCCGTTGGTGGTGTTGGTTTGAGCCTGGTGACCATCTTGGTCAGGCTGGAAGAGCTTGAAGACTTCCTTGGATCAGCAAGTACTAGTTTGATCACCTTGATCTGGTATCTTCTAGATTTTCCAGCAGGGATTCAGTGAAGTTCACTTAATGGTGTAATAATTGGGTTTTTCTCAGTCAACACTCTAGTAACTCTAGTAAAGCCAATTTCTGATCTTACTGGTCCAAGTTAGTTATAATCTAGTCTAGATGGCTCTACCCATTGGTAATCTTTGTTTCAGTCTGATAGTCCATCTTGATCAGACCGGACGCGCTTGTAAACCATCTCAGATCAGCAAGTAACATATTAAACACCTTTATATGATATCTTCTAGTTTTTCCAGCAGGGATTCATTGAAGTTCACTCTGTGATATAATTAATAGTTGGCTCTTTCTCTTTCCTTTCTCAGTCAACACTTCAGTTTTAGTCTTTAGTACTCTTTTGGAAACTGTAGTAAAGCCAGTTTCTGATGGTTCTTACTGTTCCAGGTTATATGGTAAACTGGTTTGCTTATCCATTGGTGTGCCAGTATCGGTGTTTTTATCAAAAAGGGTTTTCCTTGCTTTTCCAGCAGGGATTTAGTGAAGTTTACTTGAAGTTAAACTGGCACAATGAATAACCAGGTCTTTCTCATCTCTCTGTAGATTCCCTGGCTCTTCAGGAGCGTGGAGAACAGCCTCACTGGTGTGTGGTGGCATACTGGGAGGAAAAGACTCGCGTTGGGCGCCTCTACTCCGTCCAGGAGCCATCTCTGGACATCTTCTATGACCTACCTCAAGGCACGGGCTTTTGCTTGGGCCAGCTTGCCTCCGACAACAAGAGTCAACTGGTGCAAATGGTTCGGGCTAAGATCGGCTACGGCATCCAGTTGAGCCGCGAACCCGATGGCGTGTGGGTGTATAACCGGAGTTGCTACCCCATATTCATAAAGTCAGCCACACTGGACAACCCCGACTCGCGTACGCTGCTGGTGCATAAAGTATTCCCCGGCTTTTCCATCAAGGCCTTCGACTTCGAGAAGGCGGGAAGCCTGCAGAGGCCCAACGACCATGAGTTCAGCCAGCAGCCGCGGACGGGCTTCACAGTGCAGATCAGTTTCGTGAAGGGCTGGGGGCAGTGCTACACCCGGCAGTTCATCAGCAGCTGCCCCTGCTGGCTGGAGGTCATATTTAATAACCGATAACAGCGAGCCAAGACCCCCATTCCTTCACGGAGACGGACTAACCCTGACCTTTTCTGGACTACGTTGACTTTGTTTTGTTTTTGTGCGCGAGAAGTTCTCCGAAGGATGTTTTACGGGAGATATGGAAAGCGGAATCTCACTTGGACTTGTTTAATAAATGAATAAGATTTAATTAAGTGAAATAAAAGCTAAAATGTATTTTATGTTAAATATAAATATATTATTACCTGTAAATACGAAGTTTTATATGCATTGTTATTTATGTATTGTGCAATGTGTTGATGAGAAAAAGAGATGCACTTTGCTTAATATAAATGCAACAACAAAGAAATGCCAAAATAAAACAAAAAATACCGAACACATCTCTGAATTGGTGTTTGTTTTAGGGTTAGGGCCACTGGTTATTATAAGAGTAACTGTTCAGCTGTTTTATGTTAAATTGTGTGTAAATATATATA
>JAUCMT010000025.1:344564-358704 GCA_032357475.1 Enteromius thamalakanensis | reverse complement strand
TATGTTTAAATGTTTTTTTAATGAATATAAAATCTAAGATTTTAAATATAATTCATGTTTATCAAAATACTTTAAAATATTATAAATATATATCATATTAAAATGTATATTTATTAAAATTATTTATTATATCAAATTTTTTAAGAGACTAAATTATTGTTCCAATGTTAAACAATTCTTTGAGCAAGGTTTTTCAAGGTCCTTAAGAGGTAATTGTAAAATTTCCTATATAAGAATTGAAAGATACAATTCATAAGAATTTCAAAACACTCTGTAGAATGCAATTGTTCTCTGTAAAAATAACTTTTTTAAAGTTGTAAAAAACACGATTGGAGTAGATTTTACAAGAAAACACTCATAAAATTGCATTATATATATATCTCATCACTTGCTGTTTGTGAAATTTACTCGCAATTTCTGCATTAAATTATTTAAAAAACTTTTTTAGTGTATGTCCTCAATTGAGAAAGTCCTTTCAGAGAAGTGTGTCCTAACTGTATGCAACTGTATGTAAAAGTGACGAAACTGCACAAAAGACTCCAACAGAAAGGTTTGAGAAGATCAGAGATGAGTCCAACCCTACAGCTCCAGCAGCTTTCAGATGAACAACAGACGCTGTCTTTTCTCCCTCCCTCCATTCATCCTGTCTTTTCTTTTCTCCCACACCCTGAGCGCTCCAAATACACCTGTCAGCTCCAAACTACAGCTGGATCACCTGTAATTAAGCAACCTGCTCCGCCGGTCCGCCGCGCACACAACACACGCTTCACACCAGGCTGTAAACACACCGTAATCACCGACACAAAGTGCCTGTCAGGACTCTCAGACCATCGTGTCGGGACGTGCCGGTACGAGACACCAATGGCGTGTTAATCCGGCTGCGCTCTTGAATAGCGGCATTCATACGGCACAAACACACGCTGAACTCTCACCCAGATCACCGCTCTTTGATGAAGAATCAAATCTGGGTTTTGACGGATCGCATCTGTCATCACCTGAACAACTGACAGGATTCATCGCAGACAGGGAAGCCATCGGGGCATTTGAGCAGATAAAAAACATCTTCAAAAGTCTTCAAGGTATTTCCTGATCTTTTGAAATGAAAGAGTTCAGGTCAAAACTACCCTGCCAGCAGAGCTGCAGGATTCATTGAAAATCTTTATTATTATAAAGTATAAACAAATGTAGACGCATTCCTATAGTAATACTTTATGGTCAATTAAAAATCATTCAAAAATGTTATAATATTAATTATTATTAGACTAATAATGCAATATATATAATCTAATATAATATTACACAAGAATTATGTAATACTTGTAAAAATATGAAATTATTATTATTTATTGTTTTATGGTCATATTATATAGAAATGTCAGTTTTGACCAAATACCTAATGATAATAATATTATTAACAAAAAAAAAACAATAAAACACACACACACATTAAATCCATATTATATTATATATAATATATTGTATATAATTTTATAATATAATACTGTATACTTTAATTAATATACTTTATATTTTATAAAAACATACATTTTCATTAGTTGTTTACAGTAAAATATTACAAAATAAATAGCTTTTGTTTTATTTTGCTTTATATTTTATTCCCCAATAATAATAATAATTCTAATAATAATAAAATATTAATTCTAAAAATTCAGTAAAAATTTGCAATTGAAATGCATTTCATATTTTTATTAAGTATTTATTTTTAGTATTTATTTTAGTTACTTTTTACATTTATTGTTCATAGTATTCTAATATTTTATGAAACACTTAATAATTATTTATATTGTTGCTGTTATTATTTCATTATTTTTTTATAGTGATATTGACACGTACATTTTTTTTTTTGCTGCATTTCAAATCACAATTTTAACCAATAATTTCTTTTTTTTACTGAAATTCAGTAAAATTGCAAACTATATAAAATACTTTACCAGAAAAATGCATTAAAATACAAAAGCATTTAGCATCAACAACATCTACCCAGAGATCATGAACTCGTCTGGTGAGCTTATATACAGGAAACATATACTATTTCAAAACAGCAGATGAACTTAACATGTAGAAAGTCTTGATTTCCATGTCTGTCTGGCTGTTCATTCCTCTTTCTCTCAGAGTTAACATGTCATGTGTATCAGAGGTGTGTGTGTGTGTGTGTGTGTACCTCTCTCAGGCAGGAGTATATGGGGCAGACCAGTACTCTGAAGGGCTCTCCAGCGCTGCTCCTCATGGTGCCGAACACCTCACACAGAAACGTGATGAAGCCCAGCCAGCACTCCACATCTGTCTGCTGCAGCTCCTCACGCCGTGTGAAGTCCCTCTTAAGACACACAGACAGAGAGAGAGGCATCACACACACATCAACTCACACACAAATACAGATGCAGAACATTCAGTTTCAAATCTACACTAGGAGTCCGAGTTTTTCCATTTATAACATCATTACTGAAATTCCTATAAAACTACCCATCCCCTGCCAATTAACTACCTTAGTATTGATGTCTAGGTCATGTGCATAAGCTGTGATTAAAGGACTACAGTTGCAAAAAAAGGAAACAAAAAATGTTGTTTTGTAGGAAGTATGCAAATATGGAAATGAAGATGTTTTGTTGACAACCTAAATGTTATAAATATAGGGACTTGTGAATGTATGTTAGACTGTGAATTGATTTCCCAAGTTATTTGGATTCCATTCTTGTGGATCCAAATACAAGAAAGAAATGCTTTATAAAGCCAACTTTTTACCTATTTATTTGTATAATATATTGCTCCTGTTATAAATAGTCATAATATGGTTTGTATTTGTATGCATTTATTTATCTGTCTATCTCACTCTTTAACATTTTGTAAGCACTGGATTAAGTTTGTGTTGAAAATGGTTAAAATGACAAAGCAATAAAATTGTGACACATCACAAACGATTACAAATGTATTCCAAAACCCACAAAATGACAGTTTTAGAATCAACTAAATTAATTAAAAATAATATTATTATGACAGAAAAAATGTTCATTGATTTGCAAAAAGGCCCATTACCTTGGGTTCAAATATATCAACAAAAATATAACAAAACTATAATTGCATATAAGCAATAAATGCACTGAACAAAATTACAAAAGAAATCTGGAATCAAGATTTAGCTTAACATTCTATTGTCATGCAATTTTTCTGCTAATTAGGAATAATCTGCTAAAGGAATAGTTCACCCAAAAATGATAGATCAAACTTTCTCAAGAAATATCCTCCTTTGTGTTCAGCAGAACAAAGAAATTCATACAGGTTTGGATCTATTCGAGGGTGAGTAAATGATTTTTCATTTTTGGGTGAACTATTTCTTTAAGGGCAAGACATGACAGATGGTCATCGAAAGCAAAAATGCTATGAATGGACACACTGGAGCAGAACTATATTAAGGATATTTCTTAAAATGATGAAGGAACAAGCACTCAGCAGATATGACGTGATATGATTATTATGCTTCTGAAACAAAAATACCAAAAAGAGGGACATCCGGCATTTCTGGAAGATTGTGTCTTTACTTCAAATAGAATCTTATATGAGTGTATCCGTGGCAACCAGGCATGTAAAAAAGCGGTGTAAGGTATAAAACAAAAACATATCAACTATGAATGGACTTTCACACACACACACACACACACACACACACACACACAGTTCTCTGATAAGCAGCGTGTGTTTGAGGCAGATTGCTAAATGAGCCGCAGCAGACGTGTCCTTTGAGTGGGGTCAGAGACGCCCGCATCTGCGTTACATAACCCCGCCAGAACGAAAGCGTCTGCTCCAGCGTCAGATGGGTGAAGAGAGGACAAACCCGATGATTCATCCTCCTCAACACACACACAACTACACACTGATGCTCTACACAGGGTACTACACCTACACTGAAAAAATAATAATATTTGTATTAATAATTGTAATATTATAATCAGATTATTACAATATTATAATTATATTATTGTTATTACTATTTTATAATCATATTTATATATAAATGATAAAAAATGTTTTTTGCAAAAATGCATACTTTTATTCAGGAAGGACACATTAGATTGATCAAAAGTGACATTAAATATATTTGCAATACTGTAAAAAAAAAAAAAAAAGGAAATTAAAATAAGGAAATTAAATATATATACACACACACACATATATACAAATATATATAATTTAAATAAGTATCACTATGTTTACTATAAAAGCGAGTCACTTAGAAAATTTCCTTTCATAGATGCTAGATATCTGATAAATACAAATCATAAAAAATTTTATGCTATACATTATTGTTTTGTATGTTTTATCAAAGGTTGGTAGCTGGCTGCAGAAACTCCTTTCACAATCCTGTTACTGACACGTTAGCATGATTGTGTTTGTTTGACATGAAGTGTGTGTGTTGGTCTGTGTGTGGAGCAGGATGTGTGTTTTGGCCGCAGCAGAAGCGGGTCAGAGTTCTGGTGTCACATCACAGTGAGAAATGAGTCTAACAGTCAGTTCCCAAAAACAATGACAAAATACTTCGAGCTTCACCACCGAAACCACTTTACAGACAGACTGACCCAAACAACAGAGACAGAGACACGCCGTACAAAAACAGATATATATACCCCTGCTGCTTCACAAAATCAATCACAAGCTAATATTATATATTTGTTGTTAGGTTAACCTTGTTACTGTTAACTGAAACTAACTTAATGAATTATATAATAACACACACACTTATATAAATCTAAATACTGACAAAAACACATACCATTTGTAACACACACTAAAATTATGAAGACTGCTAATCTAAAAAGTAAACAGAAATGAGATCTTGAGAGCAAACAAACATGTTTAAATTGCAAAAATGCCACAATTCAAAATTATTTAAATAAATTAAAACTAAATGCAAATTTATTTTTGTGTCTATATATATATAACTTAACAAAATTACTAAAACTGACAATAATCAACTAAAATCAAACCTAATTTAAAATGTGAATAAAACCATAATAATAATAATAATAATTACTGTTAATATTAAGCTTAAATTAAGTTATAGCGCTTTTCCTGAGCTCAATCATCTAACTATAATGACATCTGAATCTTACATAAATAACACTGGATTATATATATTGTTAGCCAAGCTAGACATAATTTAGTTTTCATGGCCATTTTCAAAAACAGCTGTTCTTGTTCATGCAAAATGTAAATTGTGTGAGTCACTTTTTTGGTGTTTTTGCCATTCTGGGGCTGATTATAAGGGAAAGAGCAGGCTGGGAAATAAACTAATCTGCATTCCACAGGAATTGGGACTGAACAGACGGTGAGCTATTTCATTTTGAGCTCTTTCCTTCAAAAATATATATAATATTTGTTTTCAGAAACTCTTAATTTAAAAATGAGGTGAAAGCGTTTGGGGCCTAAAAAGTCCCCTTTGTCCAATGAGGAAATTGTACAGGGTCACTCAACGGGATTGCAGGGGTGAGTCACATCCTTAGACTTCAACTCCTTCAGAAAAAGAGGAAGATGACAAATTGCAGATGCAAAAGAGGAACGAAAGTGCTGAGATGGATGTGGCTGGGCAGCAGGTGGGATAGCATTTGTGAATCGTGCAAGCCGATTGGTCCTCAGAGACACAGCACTGACCAATAGGAGACAACCTGTCGAGTAAGTTACGGACATTTAGTTCTTACCTGTAACATGTTGAGTAATAGAGAGCGGAATTTGGTTCCTTCCACCATGAACAGAGCCATCTTGTCGCAGAGTTTGGCTGCCGTGGCCGCAAAACTTCTGTCGCTGACTGCCTTGCGGTAAATCGTGTGGACGATCTCGTTCAGCGTCTCCTCCGAATCGGCCGAGTTCTGCGCCTCCTCCATGAATGTGGTGAGCTGGTTCTCCACACCGCTGCTGTTGTTCCTCATGCTGTTCAGAATCTCTAACAATCTCTCCATTCGGTTCTGCTGAGGTCCGGTCGTCGCCATGGGAACTTCCTCCTGCCAATCAGAGAACCACGAGAGCGGTCACATGACTTGCAACACTGAGGAACAACATACACTACATTTTAAAAGTTTAAGATCAGTAAGATCACCAAACCTTTTATTCAGCTAGGACGTATTAAAAGTAAAGTAAAGACATTTCGATGTCCTGTGTTTAGCCTAACATATTTTAGCAGGTGGATAACTAGTACAAATTCACACAACCATACAATGATAACATATTTAACATGTGTCTAGCGTGCTTTAACATGTTATTATTATGTTGATAGTATATATTTAGCACGTTTCTGGCATGTTTGATAAAACGTTCCTCATGTATTCCACAGCAATCACCTTCTCTTTCAATCTCCTTCTCAGTCTCTCTTTAGACGACTGCAGTAAGCAGATCTTCCCGCTCTCCATCTTCTCCTCCTTGTCTCCTTTCTTTCTGTCCTCTTTCGCAGGCTCGTCCTTCGCTCCTTTCTCCATGTGGGCCTCCGGCTCCTCATGTTTTACATTCTCTGTCTCTTTGGTATTGCGTATGAGGCCCCTGTCGGCCCCTGGGGGCCCCTGATTGAAACTGTTCTGTTGGTGTTTGGGATGCTGATGCCAGCGCCGGTTCTGGCTGTAACCATGATGCGGGCCGCCCTGCCGCCCGCCCTGGTTCTGCTGACACTGATAGCCCCGCCCCCCATGCATAGTGCCGGCACCTGATTGGTGGTCGGTGTTGGGCTGATGCATCTGATTGGGCGGCTGTTGCTGTAATCCCTGTTGGTGCTGCTGAAGATTCTGGGATTTCCCAGCAGCCCCTGCTCCTCCTCCTCCTCCAGGCAGGCGCTGCTGTTTTCTAGAACAACAACAAAAAGAGTCAGTTATCGTTATGCCGATGTGTGTTGTGTGGTGGTTACCAGGGTGTTACTAGACAGTTGCCATGGCATTCCGAAGGATTTTGTATAGCACGTTGCCATGTGGTTACCAGTGTTTTGTGTAGTTGCTAGGGAATTGTTAGGTGGTGAAAATATAAGGTGTTGAAATTAGTAATGCATTATGTGGTTGCTAAAGTGTTCTGAATAGTGACAGGATGTTGTTAAGCGGTAGAGAGGATGCTGTAAGTAGTTAAATAAACACACAAAAATAAATTATTGCACAAAACAAGCAAACAGATACACGAAAAAAAAAATGAATACATTAAATAAATAAATCCTGGTGAATCAACAAAAACAAACAAATAAATACACAAAAGCCAACAAATGAAAATAAACACAAATAAATAAATATAATATTTTATTAGTATGAGTATTATTTTATATTGTATTTTCTATAATAATAATAAATTCATTAATAATTATTAATAATATAACAATTATTAACCCTAATTAACAATTATTCAAATTACAAACTACACAGATTGAAATGATAAAATTATAAATAAATAGAAATATAATAATAATAAAAAATAATTCTAAAATAATAATATAAAAATAATAATTATTATTACAAAATTAATAAATAAAACTAATTAACATCAATTAACAAAAATTAATAAAATCCTTTTAATTTTTAAGAATGAAAAATTCCCACATCTATAACATAGATGAATGATTCAATCATTTTATGAAAGATTTTTATTGATGATTGACATGATACACTTACAGAATCCATCAGTATTGAATGAGCTTGAGCATTTAAAGTGGCAGACGACAATACACACTTATAATAAACACTATGGGGTAGTTTCCTGAACAGGGTTTAAGACTAGTCCTAGATTAAACTGTCTAAAAAAGCCATAAAATACATTATTGCCATTGTTTGGTCTTAAAATGCTCACAGATAATGCATTTTTGTGAGATATGTCTCTAAAAAATTTTAAATGTCCTAAATTAGCAAAGGTCTAGTCATGGCTTAATCTAATTCCTATATCTATTATATCTGTTATATCTATTATATGTAAAACCCTGAATGTGAGCAACAGTAATAGTGAGGACTGACTTAAAATCCACTAATAACAACTGCAGTGTTTATGTGTGATTTACAGCAGATGTGAGTCAATATGTAAACACCCAGATCTCCGTGTTTGCAGCAGGCTGATGGTACGATCCATCTTCACCAGCAGACACTGGATTACAGGCTTTACTGTGTGTACATTACATGTGTATGCATACTGACGTGTGCGTTCAGAGTCATGTGTGAGTGTGTTTGTGCACATTATAAGAACAAATGCTGTGCCCCACTGACTGACTTTTCAAGACAAGACACCATTTGGATTCAAGAGTTAAACATTTCTCACTGTAAAGCACTTAATGCAGTGTCTACAAACAGAGTTTTTTTTTAATATCTGACATCACTGAAAACAAAAGCCAAACAATTAAAATATGTGATGTTGTTTAATATGCAGGATTTTGGACCAATGAGATTTTCCATGACTAAACAGAAACCAACATATTTGTCAATATTTATAATATATATTTGGCAACTTTTCTAATTTTTACTTCATTTAAACTGAAGTAAAATGACTAAAACTAAGCTAATTAGAAATTCTTAAATAATAGCTAATAATAATCATCATAATAAATAAACTAAGTAAAATAAAAAACTTAATTTAATGATTATTTAATAATAAAATATTTTATATTTGATCTAATATTCTATTTTAGCTAATTGCCAATGCAAAAAACTCACATTTTCATTTAATTTAGCTGTCTAAGTTCTCAAATGACTAAAACTATAAATCAATAATTGAAATAAAGTCTAAAAATGTAATAATAATAAATTAATTAATAATAAATTAATAATAAATATAAATTAATAAAAACTTCTGTAAACAAACTAATAAAAATGTATATACTATGATATACATATAACAACACTGTTACAGAGGTCATATTTTACTGGTTCAAACAAGCATAGAGAGTTCCTGGAGCGAACATAATCTACAACATCAGCGGACACTTCAAAGACAAATGTCTTCACTAGTGACCATGAACAAACGTAACCTCTGTGGTATTCTGTGCTCTTTCAAACCCTCACACACACACACACACACGCGGCTTCACGTTTGACTGACAGCTTTAGAGCGAGGCGTCCAGGTTAAGGTCATGTTTGACTGTGCTGTTCTGGTTTTACTAGGGGTTAATTTTAGGGGAGACACACACTGAGTGTGCTGAATGACAGATCGAAAATAAGACGTTGAGGTGCTGACCGTCACATTCTTCAGGCTTTACGCAGGTTAACCCTTGATGTCGCTCTGCGGGAACATGTTTCAGACAGATGCTTCACGTATCTATTCCGGCAGCGCGGGAAATACGGAAACGACTCATATAGACCATCACTGAAGAGTATGAAATGCATTTATTTGTATTTTGTGGAAACCATAACACATTTGATTTTTCAGGATTATTAGATGTTTTAAAGTTCAAAAGAAGAAAATATTTTAAATAGAAAAAAGTGTGCGAGTGAGTTGTTTCAGTATTTTAACTCATTTCATCAAGGGCAAACTGTGCTTTAGTTTCTTTAAAAACCTTGCAAAAGTAAATCTCATCCTTGCACCAATGCAGACCTCAACAGAACAGAATAAGTGTCGAGATGAAAAGAATCTTTGAGGAAAAGTTTGGTTTGGAGCCGATTCTAATGATGTCCTTGAATGTGTTTTTGAGGGGGAAAAAAATGAAAACACTGTTCATTTAATATCAGACATCTGCTCAACAGAATTATGACTTCAGTATAGAGTTCATCAGTGTCTCAGTTAGATGCAGAAATTAACCTTTCCCATAATTCACCAAGTAGCTTTACATGCTAACCTAATACACATCAGATAGCATTATGTTTCATTTTAGTGCTGATTCTCATTTAGTAATTTTAATGCATGTTGTACATTGTATATGTATATATATATGTGTGTGTGTGTACCTCTCACCGACATACACTTCTAAGCAGCTCAAGAGCCAGATCGAATGTCGTCCACACCCAACCCTTCCCTTCCCTCATTCACACACACAATACAACAAAAAGCTCTGAGAAAACCTTTTACATAACATTAACATCAAGTGTTTGCTTTACACAAGATAAACCCTGACTGACAGGTCTGTCATTGACGAGAATCTTCACACTTCACT
This sequence comes from Enteromius thamalakanensis, assembly GCA_032357475.1. Lineage (NCBI taxonomy): Eukaryota > Metazoa > Chordata > Actinopteri > Cypriniformes > Cyprinidae > Enteromius > Enteromius thamalakanensis. The sequence continues at coordinate 348,599 of JAUCMT010000025.1, read as the reverse complement.
TCTGCATTACGATCTCCGTCACAACACATCGTGTTTAAATGAACACAAATGGAAAAAAGAGTGAGGCACAAAAGAACACTGCATTCTATATCTCATATTGTTCAGCAAAAATGCTAAATACTGTACATCTTTCTAAAATGTTCAAGAAGGCAAATAGAATAGAATAATAAAGGCAGAACAGAAGATGTGTTCTCCACCATGTACATCTACAGTATGCAATGACCCCCATTTCCCAATTTTAATTAATTTCTAGAAGTTGTTTACCAATACATCAGCCAATATTTGGCCTTTTTTAAATTTCAGCATTGAACTTTTAAGTGTCAAACCATTATTTTGACAACACAGGGACTCTTATTTTGAAATTGACATTCTCAAAATAAAAGCCATTTTTTAATTATTGGCACTGAACGATACGCAAGCAGAAGTAAACCTTTATTTTGACAGAAGTGAGAGTTCTTACATTTTCAAAATAAAGTTATACATCGCTCATTTTAGCTTAAAGATTGAATTTTCAGAAAACAGTAGTCTATATTTAAATAGACACAAACGAAAATGAGACAAAACAGAGTAAAAAAGGAGCATAAGAAATCAATTTCTCATATTCCTGATCAAAAACATCCTTCTAAAATGCTCAAGAGAATAAATAACTCTAAAAATGATGGCACACTGAAAAGACTGTATTTCTGAAATTAAATAAGGCATTTACTCTACTTAAATTCCTTAGTACCTCAAATTCTCCATTACACAGCCCATTAGCTCTTCAGCATGTAAAACAGATCTTCTATAGATATTTCTAGAAGCATTAACCTCTATTGGTAATGTCCAGTAGTGGCCGACATATATATCAAAGACCGATAATCGGCATTGAACAATATGTTCCATTTCCTCAGATAAATGTCTAACTTTTAAGATTTCAGAACCATCAACCTCCATTTCTGTTTTTTCAGATAATATTTTGTAGTGGTCAACCAATATATCCCCAAGACTTTATAAATCAGCCGATATTCTGCATTTTTAATAACCAGCAATGGACGATACATTCTCCTTTTAATTATTTTAATAATATGTGAGATTTTATGTATGTGTTTAGTGGTGGTTAACCCATATATTGCCACGACTGATAAATTGGCCAATATTTCTCATTTTTAAAATATCGGCATTGGATGATACATTCCATTTCCACCTTAAGTGTGTAATTTCATTTCAGTATTTTCATATATTAATATATATTAGGGGTCAAACGATATATCGGCAAGACCAATATATCGGAAGATTTGGACAACAAGTTTTATATATATATATATATATGCGTCAGCTTGCAAATTAAAAGAGTCCATAACGGTTTGAAATTGGGTTGGGCGATGTCCACTAATTTGGCATTGTACGATGTCTAATGTGAAACATTGCGATGGACGATTGCTAAATTGCGGGGGATGGGTTGTTGATTAGTTGTAACTAAAACACCAAGCCCCGCCCCACGACTGACAAAAATAAGTGTTCGTGTCAGCAGGTGAGAGAGGATTGAGCGCATGACTGATCGCACGCGAGTGCTTGATTTGCACGCGGATGACACATAAAGCGCGCACAATTGTTTGAAATGAGCTGCGACCCCGTTTCTTCCCATGCACATCGGTTTTCCTCTCGCGGAAATGATTTACCGTGCTCGTTTATTAATTGAATAGATTTGCCGCCATAGATTAAGCGTGTTTATTGCAAGCTGGTTACTGCTGCTACAGCATGGGAGGATCGCAATGCCGGCTCAGCATCGTGATGTCTATCTATATGTCTAACGATGACTTCATCTATCGACCCAACCCTAGTTTCAAACCAATTGTTTAGCACACCTTTCGCTCCAGCAGATGTTCTCCAACCATTGCAGCTAAACACCGTTAAATACCTTCATTAGTATCCCTGATACCCGCCACCTTAATGCCTGTGGATTTAGATTGCTGTTTCTTACTGAACTTACTTTAAGGAGATAGTTTGCAGATTAATGATGACTCAACTGAAGAGAAGCAGAAGAGGATGAGAACGTACTAGACAGAGGACTTGTGTTGTGCAAGCAGAATAAAGCAAACAGGACCTCAGGGTCACAGATCCAGTCAGAAGATGGTTAGTTTGAGTCCCAAGAGTTGGTCGGATCCCATAAGCAGTTCAGGAGTCCGCTTTTCTTAAGCCAAGCTTGTAAGTGGAAGAACTAGAGTAAGCGAACAGGATTCAGGAGCTGGACCCGTTTGAGACACTGACCTGGACACTTGCCGCTTTCCCTCGGCTGGCAGCAGCACAGTCAGCATGTCCTGAGGCGGTTCGGATCGGCTACAGTACCACAGGGAGATGACACGTGAACAATGTGGAGTGGAGGGTGGAATCAAGCAGGGAGGAAAACAAGAAGATACGAGAGAACTCAATGAGAACAAAAAGCAGGAAGAGCGAAAGGAAATGGAGAAGACAAAACAGAAACAACTAAGACAAAAAACGCAGGAATAAATGATTGGGACAATTCTACTGAGAGCTAATCTATTAAAAGATCTACTGAAATACATTAAAGCTGAAAACATATTAATAAAATGTTACAGTAGCTACAGAGTAAAGTGTATCTACATAATGTTATGAAAAAAAGAAATGCTGAAAATAAAAAATAAATACAAAATAAAATACATTTTACATGAGCTACAGGATGAGATGGCATCTACATGCTGCAAAAAGCAATGAAATACTGCAGTAAATAAGAAACGACAGGATGGTTTTGGAGAGGAAAGGTAGGAAAATGCAGAAGTAAATGATTGAGGATATTATGAAACCTATTAGGGACAAACTTAAATAGAATAAAATAAAATCAGTGAAAATTTTAATTAAAATGTAAGAAGAAATTAAATAAATAAATAATAATAATAATAATAAAAAAATTTATAAATAAAATGTTACAGGAGCGACAGGGTTTAAGGGTAACAATAGGCATCTACAACAAGCTGTAAACTCCACCGTGAGAAGTATGTGCTTTTCATATCCTCAAAGAAAAACTCTTTTGATGCTTTTGGTGTCCATATCATCCCTCTCTCTTCAATTGTGAAGGACTTCATCACTCCGAATCCAGCGGATGAACAGGGTGTGGGTTTATTTCAGTCCATCAGAATATAGATTTGAGTCATCAGCTGCAAATTCACCTGATATTGAGCTTCTTTAAAGGCTCTGAACTTCTGAAGCATGGCAAAAAAAGCCTACACAGACCTCCTGAGAAGCATATTCCTCTGCCTCAAACGATGGATATTAAAACATTAAAAGTCTTCGTTATCAAATAAAATAACCTTGATTTAAAAGTTTGGGGTTGGAAAGAAGTGTCTTATGCTCACAAAGGCCGCTTTTTTTTTTTTTAATTACAAAAAAAATGTACTGTCAGAATTTTACTGTCCTGTCAGCAAAGTGCTGTAGTGCATAAGTGTGACTCCAAAGACGTTTCGATTCAGCAAACTAATCTAAAGAGAGTGAGCGCGTGAGAAAGAAAAGGCAAGATATGATGCCAACAAACAACACAACCGCAGAGTCCTCTCTGGCAGGAGCAAAGCATTGTGGGTGGCCAACAGCAGCAATAACAGGCTGAAAAGCCTTCTGTTAGAGGAGTGGGAGAAAGAGAGAGATGTGGGAAGAGAATCATCTTGTGTAGTGATGCACACACAGAAATAGATTCCCTAGATTGTTTTTTCTCTATCATCCAACTTTTGTAGTCAAAGTAGACATATTCTCATATTCTTTTGTCTGAAAGCCAAGTAAGACATGCAAAAATGACACTGTACACTATTTGTGCTGTTTGTCTGTGCAAAACTCACAAACACAATGTTAGGATGCTGTGGGTGGTTACCAGGGTGTTTCTACGCAATCTGAGAGGTTTTACTGCATTTCTATAAGGTTGCTAGGGTGTTTGAAGTTGTTGCTAAGCTACTGTACTTATAGTTGTGGTACGACCACTGATCTATATATAATGACTGGATCGCTCATTGCGTTCTAAACTGCCGTCAGCCAGTGAAGCCACCGGAAGTG